>AWWV01011791.1:0-192488 GCA_001974805.1 Corchorus capsularis | reverse complement strand
TTTTTTGTAAAATTTTAGCCAAAGTTATGTACATCACAGTTTTTTGCTAAAAACGTGTTTCGAGACCTCGACTCAGTTTTGCATGATTTTTTTGTGTCGAGCCTCCACAAAATATCTATATTCATCTAATAATTCTTAGCCACTTTACATTTAAGGTTTTGTTTTTACGAGCATCTAAATTTTGTTTCGATTTAATTAAAAATTAATTCAGAAAAATATGAAAAACGAAATTAAAAGCGTGAAAGCCCTTCAATCTTTTTGGTGTTAAATTATATATTTTTTATACGTATTGCGGCTAAAAATTAAGGGAACATCTTTCAGATAAATTTTTGCAAAATTTTGGCCGAAATCGCGTAATAACAGTTTTCTTGGCTAAAAACATGTTCCGGGTACCGGTTCAATTTTGCATGATTTTTTTCCACCAAGACTCCTAGAAATATCTATATTCATCTGACCAAATCTCATCCATTATTTTTACAAGCATCAGTTTTTAGCCAAAATCGTTTAATAACCATCACGTTTTTTTACCTAAAAACGCGTTTCAGGTCCCCAACTTAGTTTTGCATAATTTTTGGCAGAAAGACTCCTAGAAATATCTATATCCATCTGACCAAATCTCAGCCACATTGGATTTAAGGGTTTGTTTTTACGAGCATCTGAATCTTGTTTCGATATAATTAGAAATAAATTCGGAAAAAAATGGAAAAATGATATTAGAAACGTGAAAAACCCTTCAATACTTTTGGGGTTGAACTATATATTTTTTCTAAGTACTGTGGCAAAGAATTCAGAAAAAATTCTTCGGGTCAGTATTTAGCCGAAATCGTGTACTAACCATCACGGTTTTTGGGTAAAAACGTGTTTCGGAGCCCTGTCTCAATTTTGCTTGATTGTTGACAGAAAGACTCCACGATATATCTATATTCATCCAACCAAATCTCAGCCACATTGGATTTAAGGATTTTTTTTTTTACAAACATTTGAATCTTGTTTCGATTTAATTAGAAATAAACTCAGAATAAAATAGAAAAACGATTAGAAACTTGAAAAACCGTTCAATATTTTTGTCGTTGAATTATATATTTTTTTTGAGTATTGTGGCAAAAACTGAGAAAAATTTCTTCAACTCAGTTTTTAGCTGAAATCGTGTACTAATCATCACGGTTTTTTTGGTAAAAACATGTTTCAGGGCCCTGACTCAGTTTTGCTTGATTTTTGGCAGAAAGAGTCCACGAAATATCTATATTCATCCAACGAAATCTCATTCACATTGTATTTAAGAATTTGTTTTTACGAGCATCTGAATCTTGTTTCGATATAATTAAAAATAAATACGGAATAAAAAGGAAAACGATATTAGAAGGTTGAAAAACCCTTCAATATTTTTGGCGTTGAATTATGTTTTTTTTTTCTGAGTACTGTGGCAAAAAATTGAGAAAAATTGTTCGAGTCAGTTTTTAGCCGAAATCGTGTACTAACCATCACGGTTTTTGGTAAAAACGCGTTTTGGGGCCCCGGCTCAGTTTTGCATGATTTTTTTACAGAAAGACTCATAGAAATATTTATATTTATCTAACCAAATCCCAACCACATTGCATTTAAGGATTTGTTTTCCCGAGCATTTGAATCTTGTTTCGATATAATTAGAAATAAATTCGGGGAAAAAAATGAAAAACGATATTAGAAGTGAGAAAAAGTGAGAAAAATGATTTTGGCATTGAATTGTATATTTTGTATGAGTGTTGTGGCAAAAAAGTGAGAAAATTTTTTCGGGTCAGTTTTTAGTCGAAATCGTGTACTCCAAGGTTTTTTTTTTTTTTGCTAAGAACGCGTTTCAGGTCTCCGGCTCAGTTTTGCATTATTTTTTGCAGAAAGACTTCTTAAAATATCTATATTCATCTAACCAAATTTCAGCCACATTGGATTAATGGATTTGCTTTTACGAGCATCTGATTTTTTTTATATAATTAGAAATAAATTCGGAAAAAAAAAACGATATTAGAAGCATGAAAAAAATCTTCAATATTTTTGACATTGAAATATATATTTTTTTTTAGTATTATGGCAAAAGATTGAGAATAAAATTGTTGGGTCAGTTTTTACCCGAAATCGTATACTAACCATCACGGTTTTTGGTTAAAAACACATTTCAGAGCCCTAGCTCAATTATGTATGATTTTTGGCAAGAAGTCTCCTTACAATATCTATATTCATATAACCAAATCTGAGCCACATTGGTTTTAAGGATTCGTTTTTACGAGCATCTAAATCTTGTTTCGATATAATTATAAATAAATTCAGAAAAAATGGAAAAACGATATTAAGCGTGAAAAACCTTTCAACATTTTTGGCGTTGAATTATATATTTTTTCTGAATATTGTGGCAAAAAATTGAGAAAAAATTATTCGTGTCAGTTTTTAGCCGAAATCTTCTTCCTTTTTTTTTTTGCTAAAAACGTGTTTCGGGGACCCAGCTCAGTTTTGCTTGATTTTTCGCAGAAAGAATTCTTGAAATATCTATGTTCATCCAAGCAAATCTCAGCCACTTTGGAATTAAAGATTTGTTTTTACGAGTATCTGAATCTTGTTTCGATATAATTAGATATAAATTCGTAAAAAAAAAAAAAAGGAAAAACGATATTAGAAGCATGAAAAACACTTTAATATTTTTGGCGTTAAACTTTTTTTTTTTCTGAGTATTGTGGCAAAAATTGAGGAAAAAATTCTTCAGCTCAGTTTTTAGCCGAAATCGTGTACCATCACGATTTTTGGTAAAAACGCGTTTCGGGGTCTCGGCTCAGTTTTGCATGACTTTTTTTTTTTTTGCAGAAATAATCCTTGAAATATTTATATTCATCTAATAAAATCTCAACCACATTGCATTTAAGGATTTGATTTTTTGAGCATCTGAATCTTGTTTCGATATAATTAGAAATAAATTCAGAAAAAAAAAAGGGAAAACGATATTAAAAGTGTGAAAAACCTTTCAATACTTTTGACGTTTAATTATATATTTTTTCTGAATATTTTTGCAAAATATTGAAAAAAAATTCTTCGTGCCAGTTTTTAGCCGAAATCGTGTACCTAAAAACGCGTTTCGGGGATCCGGCTCAGTTTTGCTTGATTTTTGGCAAAAAAAACTTCTTGAAAATTCTATATTTATCCAAGCAAATCTCAACCACTTTGGATTTAAGAATTTGTTTTTACGAGCATCTGAATCTTGTTTCGATATAATTAGAAATAAATTCAGAATTTTTTTTTTGGAAAAACGATACTAGAAGCTTAAAAAACCCTTCAATATTTTTAGCATTGAATTATATATTTTTTCTGAGTATTGTGGCAAAAAATTGAGGAAAAACTTTCTGGGTCAGTTTTTGCAAAATTTTAGCCGAAATTGTGTACTAACCATTACTTTTTTCCCTAAAAACGCATTCCGGAACCCTGACTCAATTTTGCATGATTTTTTGAAGAAATACTATTTGAAATATCTTTATTCATTGAACCAAATTTCAGCCACATAGGATATAAGGATTTGTTTTTATGAGCATTTGAATCTTGTTTCGATTTAATTAGAAATTAATTCGGAAAAAAATGGAAAAATGGTATTAGAACCGTGAAAAGGCCATCAATCTTTTTTGTGTTGAATTATATATATTTTCTGAATATTTTGCAAAAAATTAGGAAAAAAACTTTTCAGATCAGTTTTTAACCTAAATTTTTTAATAATCATCACTATATTTGGCTAAGAACGCGTTTCAGGACCCTAGCTAAGTTTTGCATGACTTTTGGCAGAAAGACTTCTTTAAATATCTTAATCTAACTAAATCTCATCCACATTGGATTTAAAGATTTGTTTTTACGAGCATCTGAATCTTGTTTCGATATAATTAAAAATAAATTCGAAAAAAATGGGAAAACGATATTGGAAGCATAAAAATCTTTCAATATTTTTGGCATTGAATTATATATTTTTCCTGAATATTGTGGCAAAAAATTGAGAAAAAAATTCTTCATGTCAGTTTTTAGCCGAAATTGTGAACTAATCATCACGATTTTTGGCTAAAACCGCATTTCGAGGACCCAGCTCAGTTTTGCTTGATTTTTGGCAGGAAGACTCCTTGAAATATCTACATTCATCCAACAAAATCTCAGCCACATTGGATTTAATGTTTTTTTTTCCGAGCATCTGATTCTTTTTTCGATATAATTAGAAATAAATTCGGGAAAAAAAATGGAAAAACGATATTAGAAGCGTGAAAAAACCCCTCAATATTTTTGGCGTTGAATTATATATTTTTCTGAGTATTATGGCAAAAAATTGAGAATAAAATTTTCAGGTCAGTTTTTAGCCGAAATAATTTACTAATCATCACGATTTTTTGCTAAAAACGCATATCGGAGCCCGGCTCAGTTTTGCATGATTTTTTTGCATTGAAAGTCTCCTTGAAATATATATATATATATATATAAATATATATATATTCATCTAACCAAATCTAAGCCACATTGGACTTAAGGATTCGTTTTTACGAGCATCTAAATCTTGTTTCAATATAATTAATAATAAATTCAGAAAAAAAAATGGAAAAACGATATAAGAAGCATTGAAAACCTCTCAATATTTTTGGCGTTGGATTATATACTTTTTCTGAATATTGTGGCAAAAAAATTGAGAAAAAATTCTTCGTATAA
Organism: Corchorus capsularis; assembly: GCA_001974805.1. Taxonomy (NCBI): domain Eukaryota; kingdom Viridiplantae; phylum Streptophyta; class Magnoliopsida; order Malvales; family Malvaceae; genus Corchorus; species Corchorus capsularis. The sequence goes on along the minus strand of AWWV01011791.1, from coordinate 187,796 downwards.
ATTTTTAGCCAAAATCGTGTACTAATAATAATCACGGTTTTTGGCTAAAACCGCGATTCGGGGACCCGACTCCGTTTTGCTTGATTTTTGGCAGAAATACTCCTTAAAATATCTATATTCATCCAACAAAATCTCAGTCACATTGGATTTAAGGTTTTGTTTTTCCGAGCATCTGATTCTTTTTTTGATATAATTAGAAATAAATTCGGGAAAAATTGGAAAACCGATATTAGAAGAGTGAAAAAAACCCTCAATATCTTTGGCGTTGAATTATATATTTTTCTGAGTATTATGGCAAAAAACTTGAGGATAAAATTTTCAGGTCGGTTTTTAGCCGAAATCTTATACTAACCATCACGGTTTTTGCCTAAAAACGCTTTTCGAACCCCAGCTCAGTTTTGCATGATTTTTTGCAGAAAGTCTCCTTGGGATATATTTATTCATCTAACCAAATCTCAGCCGCATTGGACTTAAGGATTCGTTTTTACGAGCATCTGAATCTTATTTCGATATAATTAATAATAATTCAGAAAAAAATGGAAAAACGATATTAGAAGCATTGAAAACCTTTCAATACTTTTGGCGTTGGATTATATACTTTTTCTGAATATTGCGGAAAAATTGAGAAAAAAATTCTTCGTGTCAGTTTTTAGCCGAAATCGTGTACTAATCATCACGATTTTTGGCTAAAAACGCGTTTCGGGGACCCGACTCAGTTTTGCTTTATTTTTGGCAGAAAGACTCCTTGAAATATCTATATTCATCCAACCAAATCTCAGCCCCTTGGGATTTAAGGATTTGTTTTTACGAGCATCTGAATCTTGTTTCGATATAATGAGAAATAAATTCGGAAATAAAAATGTAATAACGATATTAGAACTTTGAAAAATCCCTCCAATATTTTTGGCATTGAATTATATATTTTTTCTAAGTATTATGACAAAAAATTGAGAATAAAATATTCGAGTCAGTTTTCAGTCGAAATCGTGAACTAGTCATCACGGTTTTTGGCTAAAAACGTGTTTCGGGGACCCTGCTCTGTTTTGCTTGATTTTTGGCAGAAAGTCTCCTTGAAATATCTATATTCAACTAACCAAATCTCAGCCACATTGCATTTAAGGATTTGTTTTCCCGAGCATCTGAATCTTGTTTAGATATAATTACAAATAAATTCGGAAAAAAAAAAGGAAAAACGATATTAGAAGCGTGAAAACACTTCAATTTTTTTGGCGTTGAATTGTATAATTTTTATGAGTATTATGGCAAAAAAGTGAGAGAAATTTTTTCGGGTTCAGTTTTCAATCGAAATCGTGGCGCCAAGGTTTATTGCTAAAAACACGTTTCAGCTCTTTAGCTCAGTTTTGCATTATTTTTTTCAGAAAGACTCATTGAAATATCTATATTCATCAAACCAAATCTCCGACACATTGGATTGAAGAATTTGTTTTTACGAGTATCTGATTCTTTTATCGATATAATTAGAAATCAATTCGGAAAAAAAAAACGGAAAAACGATATTAGAAGCGTGAAAAACCCTTCAATATTTTTAGCGTTGAATTATATACTTTCTCTGAGTATTATGGTAAAAAATTGAGAATAAAATATTCGGGTCAGTTTTTAGCCGATCGAGAACTAACCATCATGGTTAGTTCATCCATCAAAATATCTATATTTTTAGCGTTGAATTATATACTCAGTTTTGCTTAATTTTTTGTAGAAAGACTCCTTGAAATATCTATATTCATCAAACAAAATCTCAGCCACATTAGAATCAAGGTTTTGTTTTTCCGAGAATCTGATTCTTTTTTCGATATAAGTAGATATAAATTCGGGGAAAAAATGGAAAAACGATATTAGAAGCATGAAAAAACCCCTCAATATTTTTGGCGTTGAATTATATATTTATTTAGAGTATTATGGTAAAAAATTAAGAATATATTTTTCAGGTCAGTTTTTGGCTTAAATCATGTACTAACCATCACGGTTTTTGGCTAAAAACGCGTTTCGGAGCCCCGTCTCAGTTTTGCATGATTTTGTTCAGAAAGTCTTCCTGAAAAATATATATTCATCTAACCAAATTTCAGCCACATTGGACTTAAGGATTCGTTTTTACGAGCATTTGAATCTTGTTTCGATATAATTAATAATAAATCAGAAAAAAATGGAAAAAACGATATTAGAAGCATTGAAAACCTTTCAATATTTTTGGCATATACATTTTCTGAATATTGTGGCAAAAAAATTGAGAAAAAACATTCTTCGTGGCAGTTTTTAGCCGAAATTGCGTACTAATCATCACGGTTTTTGGCTAAAACCACGTTTCGGGGACCCAGCTCAGTTTTGCTTGATTTTTGGCAGAAAGACTCCTTGAAATATCTATATTCATCCAACAAAATCTCATCCACATTGGATTTATGGTTTTGTTTTTCCGAGCATCTGATTCTTTTTTGGATATAATTAAAAATAAATTCAAAAAAAAAAGATATTAGAAGCGTGAAACCCCCCCCCCCCCCACACAATCTTTTTGGCATTGAATTATATATTTATTTAGAGTATTATGGCAAAAAAATTGAGAATAAATTTTTCAGGTCAGTTTTTAGCCAAAATCATGTACTAACTATCACGGATTTTTGCTAAAAACGCGTTTCGGACGCCCCATCTCAGTTTTGCATGATTTTTTTGCAAAAAGTCTCCTTGAAATATATATATATTCATCTAACAAAATCTCAGCCACATTGGATTTATTGACTATTGTTTTGTTTTTCCGAGCATCTGATTCTTTTTTCGATATAATTAGAAATAAATTCGGGAAAAAAAAGGAAAAAACAATATTAGAAGTGTAAAAAAAACACTCAATATTTTTGGTGTAGAATTATATATTTTTTCTGAGTATTATAGCAAAAAATTGAGAATAAAATTTTCAGAACAATTTTTACCCGAAATAATGTACTAAACTTCATGGTTTTTGGCTAAAAGCGCCTTTCAGAACCCTGGCTCAGCCACATTGGACTTAAGGATTCGTTTTTACGAGCATCTGAATTAATCTTATTCCGATATAATTAATAATAAATTCTAAGAAAAAAAAGATGGAAAAACGATATTAGAAGCATTGAAAACCTTTCAATATTTTTGGCGTTGGATTATATACTTTTTCTTAATATTGTGCCAAAAAATTGAGAAAAAAATTCTTCGTGTCAGTTTTTAGCCGAAATCGTGTACTAATCATCACGGTTTTTGGCTAAAAACGCGTTTCGAGGACCCGGCTCAGTTTTGCTTGATTTTTGGCAGAAAGGCTCCTTGAAATATCTATATTCATCGAACGAAACCTCAGCCACTTGGGATTTATGGATATGTTTTTACGAGCATCTAAATCTTGTTTCGATATAATTAATAATAAATTCATAAAAAAAATGTAATAACGATATTAGAAGCATGAGAAACCCTTCAATTTTTTCGGCATTGAATTGTATATTTTTTATGAGTATTGTGGCAAAAAAGTGAGAAAAAAATTTTCGGGTCAGTTTTTAGTCGAAATCTTGCCATCAAGGTTTTTTGTTAAAAACGCGTTTCAGCCTTTCAGGTCTCCGACAGAGTTTTGCATTATTTTTGACAGAAAGACTCCTTGAAATATCTATATTCATCTAACCAAATCTCTGCCACATTGAATTTAAGGATTTGTTTTTACGAGCATCTGATTCTTTTTTCGATATAATTAGAAATAAATTCGGTAAAAAATGGAAAAACAATATTAGAAGTGTGAAAAAAGTAACCCTCACTATTTTTGGCATTGAATTATATTTTTTTTTAGTATTGTGGCAAAAAATTGACAATAAAATTTCCGAATCAGTTTTTAACCGAAATCGTGTACTAACCATCACAATTTTTGGCTAAAAACTCGTATCGAAGCCCTGGCTCAGTTTTGCATGATTTCTTGGCAGAAAGTCTCCTTTAATTATCTATATTTATCTAACCAAATCTCAGCTACATTGGACTTAAGCATTCGTTTTTACGAGCATCTGAATCTTGTTTCGATATAATTAAATAAATTCAGAAAAAAATGGAAAAACGATATTAGAAGCATGAAAAACACTTCAAATGTTTTGGCATTTAAATGTATATTTTTTATGAGTATTGTGGCAAAAATGTGAGAAAATCTTTTTCGGGTCAGTTTTTAGTCGAAATCGTGTCATCAAGGTTTTTTTGCGAAAAACGCGTTTCAGGTCTTCGGCTCAGTTTTGCTTGATTTTTTGCCAAAAGACTCCTTAAAGTATCTATATTCATCTAACCAAATCTCATGCACATTGGATTTAAGGATTTGTTTTTATGAGCATCTGAATCTTGTCTCAATATAATTAAAATTAAATTCGGGAAAAAATGGAAAAATGATATTAGAAGTGTGAAAAACCTTTCAATGCTTTTGGCTTTGAATTATATATTTTTCTGAATATTGTGGCAAAAAATTGAGAAAAACTCTTCGTGTCAGTTTTTAGCTGAAATCGTGTATTAGTCATCACGGTTTTTGGGTAAAAAACGTGTTTCAAAGCCCCGACTCAGGTTTGCATGATTTTTGGCCGAAAGTCTCCTTCAAATATCTATATTCATCTAACCAAATTTCAGCCACATTGGATTTAATAGTTTGTTTTTACGAGCATCTAAATCTTATTTTGATATAAGTAGAAATAAATTCAGAAAAAAATGGAAAAACGATATTAGAAGCGTGAAAATACTTCAATTTTTTTAGCATTGAATTATATATTTTTTGACTGTATTGTGGCAAAAAATTGAGAAAAAAAATTTCGGGTCAGTTCTTAACTGAAATTGGGTATTAATTATAACAGTTTTTTTTTTGGCTAAAAAGGTGTTTCGAGGCCCCTGCTCAGTTTTGCATGATTTTTTGCAGAAAAACTAAATGAAATATCTATATTCATCCAACCAAATCTCAATCAAATTGGATTAAGGATTTGTTTTTACGAACATCTGAATCTTGTTTCGATATAATTAGAAATAAATTCAGAAAAAATGAAAAAATGATATTAGAAGCGTGAAAAAACCCTTCAATATTTTTGGCGTTGAATTATATATTTTTTCTGAGTATTATGGCAAAAAATTGAGAATAAAATTTTCGGTTCAGTTTTTATAAGTTGAAATCGTATACTAACCATCACAGTTTTTGGCTAAATACGCGTTTCAGGTCCCCAGCTCAGTTTAGCATGATTTTTGGCAGAAAATCTTCTTGAAATATCTTTATTCATCCAACCAAATCTCAGCAAAATTGGATTTAAGTATTTGTTTTTACGAGCATCTAAATCTTGTTTCGATACAATCACCCCATATATATATATATATTCCTAATTAATTAGTGTATGATTAAATCTCAATTCAATTATACCTAAAAAATCTAAATTCAATTAGATTAAAACTGGAAAAAAAAAGACATTTTTATTAGTTTTTTTGAGTTCAAGACATTGATTAGTTTATATTACAGATTACAAATAGAAAAAAGTCATCCACGAAAAAACTATCAAACTAACAATAAGTTTTGGGTAATTATTTGATATACCAGCGGTGAAAATTTTGGACTGCACAAGCGGGTTATGGAGTTGACATATGTCCATTTTCTGAATTAATCGAATTTTAAATATTTCAATATAGTCCCTAAGGGACACATATTACCCTTTAAGACCCGTTTGTGCAGTCTGTTAAACTCCACTGACGATGTATTATATATAAACCATAAGTTTTAACTTCCTCATGGGTATTAGAAACATAGCCCAACTGTACAACATGCCTTATAGGATCCATGGGTATCTTTTCTTCTAGTGAGCTTTGTAGTTTGGTCTTCACAAGGCTCTTCGGCTAAGGGTAGTTTAATTTTTTTTCGGCCTAGTGTAGTTTAAATGTTGTTCCAAAAAGAAAAACTATAGTTTAATTGAGTCCTACAAATTATCAGTTTTCTTTTTTTTGGTGAAATACAAATTATCAGTTTTCTTTTTTTTGGTGAAATACAAATTATCAGTTTTCGAATTTCGACTTTTCGTTTCCATTTCGTCATTCCAAATTAATTAGCTTCATTGTTAACTCTTTTTCTGTAATCCTTACTTATCAAATCATAACAAGTCAGGTTTATCATTTAATAATCAAAATAATTCCTTCTAATCCTTTCGAGGACATGCATGTGTCAACATGTGGTCTGTAATAGAATTACTAGGGGATTCAGAAGCCAGAAGCCAAGGGCTTGATTTCCAAAGCTGTTTACTTATTTCACAATGTAGCTCTTTCTCAAGCACTGGACAAGCTGGAGATGATAACAATGGGATTAAAGTTTTGCAAAGTATGATTTTAATACTTCTCTTATTGAAAGAACCAATAATCCTGAAAAATATGGTACGAATATCCATCCAACTAAATAAATATAATTAGTATAGTATGATATTTCTGATTGATTAAGAAAGAGTGTGAATGCATTGAGAGAATATATGTACATAAAAGAACTCTTGATAGTCATAAAATATAAGGAATTCCCCCACGTTTGGCTGAAATATGTATGTACCCAGTCTTGTTCTAGAACAGATCACAACAATGAAATTTTCAAGGACGAGAATTATATATCAATAATTTAATTGAAATCTACTGATCTGGTTTCCCTTTTACATTTTATCGTTATTTTGTTGCAAATGTTGATTGGAAAACTGCAAAGATTGGATTTTCTGTCTGGGTTTTTGTGGGTTTTCCATTTTTTGAAAGTTTCTAAAACTAAATGCATCATTAATTGTAGTCCATGTTGGCGGTTCAGTGGGGTTAGGTGATGCATTCAACTCATACAGAGAATTTCATCCATTTTAATCCTAATTTAAACAACCCCAAAAACGTTTTATCCTTAGTTAATTCAAGTGCAACGTTGATCCTGAATTGGTTAAACCTTGAAAGATCATTATTTTAGCCATTCTTGAACACTAAGAAATGAACAATATATTGGTTAGTAGACTTGCAATGCAAAAGTACTCGTATAAACAATATAAATCATCTAGTCTTAACCAAAATAAATAAATAAATCATCTAGTCTAATAATAGACTTTTCCAAATGATAACAATTCAAAAGCAGGTTTATTGCCAAAAGCAGGTTTATTCAAGAGCAGGTTTATTCAAAAGCCGGTCTATAAAGACAATGCAAAAAAACTAAGGAGATCACAACAAGAAGTGAAACCATATTTTCTAAACATGGCAAGTTTTTTATTAAGGTTCTGTTTTTGTTTCTTACTATTCTGTTCAAGTTCCCTCAACCTGGTACTATGTCTTAATCTCCCCAAAAACCATGTTGCCTTTTTTATCTTTGGGGATTCGCTAATTGATCCTGGAAACAATAACTACATCAACACGACTGCTCGAGCAAACTACTGGCCATATGGGGAAACCTTCTTTAAATACCCAACTGGCAGGCCTTCTGACGGTCGTTTAATTCCAGACTTTATTGGTAATTAAACATTAATCTTTTTTACATAATTTTCCTCTTTATTTTGAAAAATCAAGTACTAGAACAATGTCATGGTGTTTTGATTTTCTTGGCAGCCGAGTATGCAAAGTTACCACTAATTCCACCTTATTTACAACCTGGCATTGATCATCAACTTGTTAATGGCGTCAATTTTGCTTCTTCTGGAGCTGGAGCTTTGGCTGAAACTAATCAAGGATTAGTTAGTTTTTTCTACCATTTTTGCTTTCAATTAAGTTTGTTTCATGTATAATGCCAAATGCTCAACACTGATGAGTTTCTTCCTATGGGTTAATTCATTTCCAGGTAATAGATTTGAAAACACAGTTAAAATACTTCAAAAATGTGGAAAAGTCTCTCAGGGGGAAACTAGGGAATTCAGAAGCCAAGGCCTTGATTTCCAAAGCTGTTTACTTATTTCACATTGGAGCCAATGATTACGGGTTCCTTCTCACAGGAAACTCCACTATGTTTCAGAATTTCACCAAACAACAATTTGTGGAAATGGTGGTTGGCAATCTAACAGACACTATCAAAGTAAAAATTCGATTCATATAATATTATCATATAGTATATAGTATGATTGAAAATCAAATTTCCCACACCTTCAAATTACCTAATGAACAGTTTTTTTTTAATGTTTCAGGAAATACATAAGAAGGGAGGAAGGAAATTTGGGATACTAAATATGGTGACATTGGGATGTTTGCCACTTATGAAAGCACTTGTGCCTGGAAACACAAATGCCTGCTTTGAGGAAGCAACAGAACTAGCAAAACTTCACAATGTAGCTCTTTCTCAAGCACTGGATAAGCTGGAGATCACATCAATAGGATTGAAGTTTGCAAAGTATGATGTTAATACTTCCCTTACTGAACGTTTCAATAATCCTGAAAAATATGGTATGAACTATGAATCCTTCCAACTATTTCCCATTTATCTATCTTTGTGTTACGACCAAATAATAATCTGATTTAGAATTGGTGATTCAATTTTGGAAGGTTTCAAGTCGGCAGATAGAGGATGTTGTGGGAGCGGTCCATATAATGGAATTCCTAGCTGTGGAGGAAAAGGGGAAATAAAAGAGTATGAATTATGTTCAGATCCTAATGAATATGTGTTCTTCGACTCTAGTCATCTCACCGACAAGGCCAATGGGCAGTTCGCCGAGGAACTTTGGGGTGGAAGTCACAAGATTACATGGCCTTACAATCTCAAGCAACTCTTTGAAGCATGATCATATATTACAATATAGTTTTCTAGCCACAATAAGGACTTAAATAAATATAATTTGTATGGTTCTGCTGATAGATTACCAGATAGTACAGTGGGATATGATAAGACTTAGAAAGAGTGGAAAATGCATTGATATAATATTATGTACAAAAAAAGCTCTTGATAGTCATAAAATAAGAGCCAATGTCTGCAATTTTTTTCCCAGAGGAATAAAAGAGACATATATTTTGAGTTACAGTCAGCACATTGACTAAAACATCTAACAACTTTACACGACTTGTTGAAATGTTGACTGTTGAAGAGTATTATTTTCCATCCTTTCTTATCACATATTTTTATAAATTGTAGTTTAGTTCAGCCCTTCAACTAAGAGTCAAAAAGTAAAATAAAATAACCCTCTTTAGTCCATTCAAAATTTCTACCGTTTTATATATAGGAATGAAAATTCTGGTTCCTTAAGGAAATTTAACATGGCATTAAGAAAATGGACACCAATGTCGATTTCTTACACATATAATGAGTCGTAAGATTCAACATAATCTGCTACGATTCTTACATAGTACTACTAAGGATAAGGACCAAAGTCAATCATCCAGAAGATACAAAGAGATAACGAAGACTATTCAGATTGACAATTCAACAGGAGGCTACTCTATAAATGTCATGGAGAAGGACATGAAGTGAAGAAAACCAGTTTCAAACATGGCAAGTTTATTGAGTTCATCTTTCTGTTTCTTACTTTTCTGTTCATGTTTTCTCAACCTGGTACTATGTAGTAATCTCCCAAAAAATCATGTTGCCTTTTTCATCTTTGGGGATTCATTGTTTGATCCTGGAAACAATAATTACATCAACACGATTGGTCGGGCAAATTACTATCCATATGGGGAAACCTTCTTCAAACACCCCACCGGCAGGTTTTCCGATGGTCGCTTAATTCCAGACTTTATTGGTAATTGGTAAAGATTTTTTTTTTTTGGCGATCATTTTTTTAGAGTTGTTAAAATCAAAGATTATACTCTGTTTTAACTTTTTTCTGGGGTTTTCTTTTTTGCAGCCAAGTATGCAAATTTACCATTTATTCCACCTTATCTACCACCAGGAAAGCATGAATTAAGTTATGGTGTAAATTTTGCCTCTGCTGGAGCTGGTGCTTTGACTGAAACTGCTCAAGGATTCGTTAGTATATATTATCCGCCATATATATTTTCTATTAGTCTTTAATTCTTTATGCTCTGCAATTCTAACCTGATTTTGGGTTAAATTCCATTTCCAGGTGATTGATTTGAAAACACAGTTGATTTACTTCAAAGATGTGGCAAAATCGTTGAGTGAGAAACTAGGCAATGAAGAAGCCAAGGCTTTGATCGCCAAAGCTGTCTACTTATTTCACGTTGGAGCCAATGATTATCCCCCAAACGCCACTCTGTTTCAGGCATTCACCAAACAACAGTATGTACACATGGTGGTTGGCAATTTGACAGACACTATTAAAGTAAGTTATTGATTTCATACTACAAAATTCCCCACTTGAGAAATTGATTTTCCCATTTATGTAATTGACAATTTTTTGATGTTTCATCAGGAAATATATAAGCAAGGAGGAAGGAAATTTGGGATACTGAAATTGGGAACATTGGGATGTTTGCCTTCTGCCAAAGCATTTATAGGAAACACAGGTGCCTGCTTTGAAGAACTAACGGATTTAGCAAAACTCCACAATGTAGTTCTTTCTGAAGCCTTGGAAGAGTTGGAGAACAAACTACTAGGATTGAAGCTTGCAAAGCATGAATTCAATACTTCTACTACGGGAATAACAAATAATCCTGAAAAATATGGTATGGAAATGGAATCCAATCCACCCAACTATCTTGTTTTATTTTCTTTGTGTTAGGACCAATAATCTGATTTGGATCTGGTGATTTCAATTTTGGAAGGTTTCAAGGAAGTAGATATAGCATGTTGCGGGAGCGGTCCATACAATGGAATTTTGAGCTGTGGGGGAAAAAGGGGTATAAAAGAGTATACATTATGTTCAGATCCTAATGAATATTGGTTCTTCGATTCTGCTCATCTCACCGATAAGGCCAATGGGCTCATTGCCAAGCAGATTTGGAGTGGTGGTCACAGGATTAATAGCCCTTACAATCTCAAACAACTTTTTGAAGCATGATAATGATATACTACTACATATTTATTTTGAAAAATAAGGACTTGAATAAATTTGGTTAGAAAGAGTGGAAAAAACATTGATGGGTGAAGGGGGAAAAAAATCTCTTGATGGTTATAAAATACCCTCCGTCCCATATTATTTGTCAACTTCTATTAGGGGAAAAGTGGACAGATAATATGGGACGGAGGTATAGTAAGAGTCAATCTACTTTTGATGTAACATTGAGACTTTGTAGTTTGTAATTTGTTTGCAATTCAATTATTTTGAGCTGAAATATAGCCCAACTCTGTCGCGGGCCTAATAGTAATCTTGGGAATTTTGGGATCCGTTGGATTTTGGATGTCGGCCTTCCCCCATACTACAAGGAAATTTCTGGCATTTCATAGATACAGAAATGCTGGGTTCATGTAGAAATATATATACATACATCCAGACCAGAGAGCATTAATTATAACAACGAGAGCTCACAATCAAACGTAAGTACATTAACTAAAAGTGATAGTACAATTTAGGACTTAATTATGAGTGATAAAAGTCAAGGCAATGCTTGCTATTTGTGTAACTTTAATAACTTCTCTCTTCACAGTGGTTTTGAGTTTGACATTCTTGTTAAAGGCTTTCTTAGAGAAATCATCCATCCAAGTAATTTCTTTAACCATAGCGGCAGCCCCCAATGTTTGTATATCACTTACCCCAATTCCAAAACTTTTTCCTATGAATCGAAACTCATTTCATCAATAGTTACTTTTAATGCACGGAGCGAGTCATTTACTTGTTGAATACAATCACGCAAGGTTACAGTCTCTTTTAGCCCTTGAGTTTTGGATAATTTTAAGAACCAATTCGAGGTATCTCGTGTGATGTTAAGAGTGAGTGAGAATGCTGTGCTAGCTAACAATTCAGGACTTGCTTGGACTTGGGATGTATACTTGGAGAAAGTTGTGAAACAAATGTCAGGATAGACGGTGGCATCACATGAGGATTTGATGAAGTTGGTGTTTGCTTCTTCAGCAGGAATTGCAATTTTCCTAGATGCCAAACATGAATTTGGGAGAGAAGTGAACTGAATGACTAGGATGAGAAGCATAACTATTATTGAAGAGTATGAGCCTACCATCTTAATATATTTTTTCCTATAGAATGCTTAGGAAGAATTTGAATTGATGAGTATGTAGAAGAGAAATGGTCTCAATTTATACAAAGTATAATTAACGATTACAATGGTTCCAACCGAAGGAGGTTTTGATTATTACAACCACCCTTCATCATTAACTAAGTTTTGCCTATACTAAATTAGACCGTTTAAACAATAATTTGATATTATTGCCAAAAAAAACAATAATTTGATATTTGATGTAAAAAAAAAAAAGACAATAATCTGATATTTAAAATACTTGTATCATTATCATATTAACTTATATATATTTCCTGATTAATTAGTGTATGGTTAAATTTAAATTTAACTAAGTTAAAACTGAAATAACAAAATATATGTTGATTAGTATATATATTACATTACAAATAGAAAAGTAATCCATGAAAACTATCAAGCTAACAATGAAAGTTATAACTTCCCAACTCTACAACGGGCCTTATAGGATCCTTGGGTATATTTCCTTATAAGTTGTAGTTTAGTTCAACCCTTCAACTAAAATTTAGAAAGTAAAATAGCCTCTTTAGTCAATTCAAAATTCCCTTTTAACATCACTTTCACTTATGCTTAGTAGACATTTTGGGTTTGAACAGAAGTTGGACGAAATTTATAGGAGTCATACCAATTTTCGTCCAATTATTAATGAATTTGAACCAATTTCCATTCAAAAGAGCTAATTTGTCCTTTTTTTTAATTGGTAATTTTGGAAGTTTAAAGGTTAATTTGTGCTATTTTTACAAATTTAAAAGCCTGAAAATTCTGGTTGTTGTAGGAAATTTAACATGGCATTGAGATTGAGAAAATTAATATGGATGGACAATGTCGATTTCTTACACATAATGAGTTGTAAGTTTCAACTTAATCTGCTAGGACTCTTACATATATAGTAGTACTTACTTTTGGATAAGGACTATAAATCAAAATAATGTAAATCATCCATAAGAAAGAAAGAGATATTGAAGACTTTTTAGATTGATAATTCAACACGAGTCTACTTTATAAATGTCATGGTCATTATTAGTGAAAATGGCATAACTTTGTATATTAGTTAAAATTGTAAAGATTAGTTAGAAAGGTAGTTAGATTAATTAAGGCAGTTATTATTTGTCTAATCTATATACTTGTATATAAACAGAATATCAGAAATGAAAATTTTAGACTTTTTGCTCCTTTTATTTCATTTGTCTAATATGGTATCAGAGCCAGGTTCATTGCCCGCTCCTCAGAAGACAGATCCACTCTTTCCAGCCTGGGAACGCTGTAACAATCTTGTTCTTTCATGGCTGGTACACTCTGTTTCTTCATCCATTGCTCAGTCAATTATTTGGCTTGAATCTGTTGTTGATATTTGGAATGACTTAAAGACTAGGTTTTCACAAACCAATTCTTTTCGCATTTGTGACTTGCAACATGAAATCTTTAATTCTACTCAAGGAAGTTTGCCAGTTCAAGAATTCTTTACAAAACTGAAGATTTTGTGGGATGAGTTACATGTTTTGCGCCCCATTCGATCTTGTTCATGTACTCCACAGTGTTCTTGTGGTTTTGCTAAAGATGTTAGAGATCAGCATGAAAACGATCAAGTTATGGTCTTCATCAAGGGACTTTCTGATTCTTACTTGAATGTCAAAACCCAAATTCTTTTAATGGATCCTTTACCATCTTTGAATAGAGTTTTTGCTTTAGTTGTTCAGCAAGAAATTTTAACAATGAATTTTGCTTCAAGTTCTCAACTCAGTGATATTAGTGCCATGGCTGTTAAGGGCGGTCCTGTACCACAAACCAAGAAATTTCCAAACAATAACAAGAAGCCTATGTGTACATTCTGTGGTCGAAAAGGACACACAGTTGATAGGTGCTATAAGAAGCACGGGTATCCTGCAAATTTCAATTCCAATTCCAAGGGTTCAACAGGAAACATCAGCACCTTGCCAATGCAGTTGAAAGTTCTGAAGAATTTTAGAGAATCATGGTTTTGCTCAACCAATTTCATCATCTGAACTTGTTCATTCCCATGCTGCTCCATATCAGTTTACAAAGGATCAATATGATCAGTTGATGACAATGCTTCAAGGGTATTCCTCCAATAATCATTCAGTCAATGCCGTGTTTATGCCTGACTACTCTAAAGGTTCTACTATAACAGGTTCCACTCCTTCTAATTGTGTTTTAGATATTCATATGTCTTTAAGTGTTTTTCAGAATAGACATAATCAAAAGCATGAATGGATACTTGATACTGGTGCCACAGATCATATAGTGTGCTCCTTAGATATTTTTAGTTCTTATAAATCTGTTACTAATGTTTTTGTTCATCTTCCCAATAAGTCTAGAGTACAAGTTACACATGTTGGAACTGTTCACATTAGTAGTTCACTCACATTATATAATGTTCTTTTTGTCCCTACTTTCACATTTAATCTTGTTTCTGCAAGGAAATTAGTATCTGATCTATTTTGCTGCATTATAGTCTTACCAGATTGTTGTGTGATTCAGGGCATAAGGCCATGGAGGATGATTGGAACTGCTAAGCTCCATCAAGGACTCTACAAATTCATTCTGATGCTGCTTTACCTATATTAGATAACACTAATGTTTCTGTTGTTAATTCTGTTGTGTGTAATAAGGATGAGTCTACTCTTTGGCACTCAAGATTAGGTCATCCTTCTTTTGCTCGTTTGAAGTTACTTGTTCCATCTGCTCAACATGTTGAAGCTTGTGATTTCTGTCATATGTCTAGACAGAAAAGATTACCATTTCCAGTTAGTTCCTTTGTAAGCAATTCTAGATATTGATATCTGGGGAGATAACTATGCACCTACCTTCAGGGGGCATAAGTATTTTTTGACCATTGTTGATGATTTTAGCAGGCATACTTGGGTATTTTTGATGAAACACAAGTCTGAAGCAAGAGACATTATGAAAAATTTTATTTCATATGTTTTTACTCAGTTTAATGCAATTGTCAAAATTGTCAGAAGTGACAATGGGCAAGAGTTCAATGATCCAGCTTACTTTCAATCTAAGGGTATAGTTCATCAGTTGTCTTGTGTCAAAACACCCCAGCAAAATAGTGTGGTGGAACGTAAACATCAGCACATACTTAATGTGGCAAGAGCTTTGAGGTTTCAAGCACATTTGCCTATCAGTTATTGGGGTGAGTGCATACTGCATGTTGTATTCTTAATCAATAGAATACCAACTCAGGTCTTAAATAATGGTTCACCATTTGAGGTATTATTTTCTAAACCACCTGATATTAATAACTTGAAAGTATTTGGTTGCCTTGCCTTCGCATCTAATCATTCTAATGTCAAGAATAAATTTGATTCAAGAAGCATTAAGGCTATTTTTCTAGGTTTTGCACCAGGTGTTAAGGGTTATAAACTGTATGACATTCAAACTCACAAAATATTTTTATCAAGGGATGTCTATTTTTATGAACATATCTTTCCTTTCTCTACTACTAACAAACCAATGCAGGATCAATTCCTAGCAGTTTTTTATAAAAATGCAGGACAAACAGTCTTACCTGTTCTAGAAAATTCCATCACCATTGATGATCCACATTGTTTTGATGAAATACATGATGAACAACAACTTCATGATGGTGTAGAAAGCATTTCAACTCTTCAGAATGGTCTTAGTCCTGAAGTTGTTCATCATGTTCCTGATGAAATTCAAAATTCTGATCATACTGATCTTCCTGCAGTAGCTTCTCAACATTTTCCTTCTGTTCCGATTTCTTCAACCTTGCCTTCTACACAGATTTCTCCTTCTTTACCTACAATCTCTTCACAACAACCGAGTATTCCTAATACAGAAACACTTCGTAGAAGTTCTAGGCACAGATAGAAGCCTCCATACTTGTCGATTTATAAATGTGCAGCTGTCAAAACTAGTCCACATACACTTTCAACAGTGTTTTCTTATGATAAACTAGGTCCTCAACACTTGGCTTTCTCCACTTCTTTAGATCAACAAACAGAACCTAGAAATTATAAGGAAGCTGCAACATATCCAAAATGGCAGGAAGCAATGAAGACAGAAATTGATGCTCTTCAAAAGAACAATACTTGGCAATTAGTAGACTTACCTCCAGGCAAGAAAGCTATAGGATGCAAATGGGTCTACAAAATCAAACGACATGCTGATGGAACAATAGAAAGGTATAAAGCCAGATTGGTAGCAAAAGGCTACACACAACAAGAAGGAGTTGATTTCTTAGACACTTTTAGCCCTGTAGCTAAAATGACAACCGTTAGAACACTCTTAGCACTTGCAGCTATTAAAGGATGGCATTTACAACAACTGGATATCAATCTACACGAAGCTACCAAAAGGATATGAAAATCAACAACACAAAGTGTGCAGACTTACAAAATCACTATATGGACTAAAGCAGGCTAGTAGACAATGGTATTCAAAACTTTCTTCAGCATTACTTGCTTACGGTTTTCATCAATCAAGTGCTGATCATACTCTTTTCCTCAAGAATACTGAACATAGTTTCATGGCAATACTAGTTTATGTAGATGATTGTATCATAGCTAGTGATAACATGGAGGAAGTTATAGCAATCAAGAGATTTCTTCATGATGAATTTACAATCAAAGATTTAGGAGATGTGAAGTTTTTTTTGGGATTAGAAGCTGCACGATCCAAAAAGGGAATCAATGTTTGTCGAAAGAAATATGTCTTAGATCTGCTTAAAGAAACGGAATTTCTGGATTCTAAACCCTGCCCTACACCTATACTACCAGAAACTAGATTATCAAGCACTAAAGGCACTCCATTGAAAGACACAATAGAATATAGAAAACTGATTGGTAAATTGCAGTATCTTACAACTACCAGACCCGATATTAGTTTCTCTGTTCAACAGCTTGCTCAGTTTTTGGATTCCCCCACTTCTGAACATCTCACAGCAGCACATCGAGTGTTGAGATATTTGAAGGGCACCATAGGACAGGGTCTCTTTTTCCCAGTCGACAATGAGCTTAAATTAACAGCTTATAGTGACTCAGACTGGGGTACTTGTATAGACACAAGGAAGTCTATTACTGGCTACTGTGTTTTCCTTGGTTCCTCTTTGATTTCATGGAAGTCAAAGAAACAGAACACAGTGAGTCGTAGCTCCTCCGAGGCAGAGTATCGAGCACTGGCTTCTACCACATGTGAGGTACAATGGCTTCATTATTTGCTCAAGGACTTAGGAGTAGTACTTCAACAATCTACACCTATATTTTGTGACAATCAATCAGTTGTTTATCTTGCTCAAAATCCTATTTTTCATGAGAGAACCAAACACATTGAGATAGATTGTCATGTGGTAAGAGAGAAATTGAAGAATGGTCTCATTATTTTGCTGCCTATTGCATCAAGACTTCAGTTGGCGGACTGCTTTACTAAAGGTCTATCTACATCATACTTTAAGGAAGCATTTGCCAAACTGGGAATTCACAATATTTACTCCCCAGTTTGAGGGGGGATATTAGTGAAAGGGTGATTATATGATACACCGGCGGTGTAAATTTTGGACTCCACAAGCGGCTTGTGGAGTTGACACATGTCCATTTTTTTAATTAATTAAGTTTTAAATATTTCAATCTAGTCCCTAAGGGACACATGTCACCCTTTAGAACCCGCTTGTGTAATTTTCTAAACTCCACCACCGGTGTATTGTATAATTTGCCTTAGTGAAAACGGCATAACTTTGTATATTAGTTAAAATTGTAAAGATTAGTTAGAAAGGTAGTTAGATTAATTAAGGCAGTTATTATTTGTCTAATCTATATACTTGTATATAAACAGAATATCAGAAATGAAAATTTTAGACTTTTTGCTCCTTTTATTTCATTTGTCTAATAGTCATGGAGAAGGACATGAAGTGATCAAGTTTCAAACATGGCAAGTTTATTACAGCTATCTTTCTGTTTCTTACTTTTCTGTTCAAGTTTTCTCAACATGGTACTATGTACTGGTCTCCCAAAAAATCATGTTGCCTTTTTCATCTTTGGGGATTCGTATTTTGATCCTGGAAACAATAACTACATCGACACGATTGGTCGGGCAAACTACTGGCCATATGGGGAAACCTTCTTCAAAAACCCCACCGGCAGGTTTTCTGATGGTCGCTTAATTCCAGACTTCATTGGTAAAAAAGATGACTAAATTTCATTTGTGAAAATTAAAGATTGTATTCTGTTTTAACTTTTTTCTGGGTTTTTTTTTTTTGGCAGCCAAGTATGCAAATTTACCATTTATTCCACCTTATCTACCACCAGGCAAGCATGAATTGACTTATGGTGTCAATTTTGCCTCTGCTGGATCTGGTGCTTTGACTGAAACTTTTCAAGGACTCGTTAGTATATCCACCATATATATTTTCTGTTTTAGTCTTTAATTCTTTATGCTCTGCAATTATAGCCTGATTTAATTTTGGGTTAAATTCCATTTCCAGGTGATAGATTTGAAAACACAGTTAATTTACTTCAAAGATGTGGCAGAGTCATTGAGGGAGAAACTAGGCGATGAACAAGCCAAGGCTTTGATCTCCAAAGCTGTCTACTTATTTCACGCTGGAGGAAATGATTATGGGTATTTTCTTACCCCAAACACCACTGTGTATCAGGCCTTCACCAGGGAACAGTTTGTGGACATGGTGGTCGGCAATATGACATACACCATTAAAGTAAGTTTAGTTTCATACTACAAAATTCCCCACTTGAGAAATGTATTTTTCCCATTTATGCAATTGCCATTTTTTTTATCCACCCAACCATTGAATTTTAAATTCTACTCACATAGATCATCTATGTTAAATTTGAAGTTAATTAAAAATGTTTAACTACATGTTTGATGCATTATATATTTCCACCGTTAATTATGTATTGAAAATATTGAAAAATCTTGGAGTCTCGATCAACATGAAAAATATTATATCAGATTGACTTGAAATTTTATGTGCATGATTCATATGAAAAGAAAAGGATATTAAATCCAACGGTTGGTTTTGCAAAATAATACTCCTAAATTAAGTTATATGATTGTGTAAAACAAGTGTGTTTACTAAGTTGATCCTTCCTCTTTTTTATGTTTGATCAGGAAATATATAAGCAAGGAGGAAGGAAATTTGGGATACTCAAGTTGGGGAATTTGGGATGTTTGCCTTCTTCAAAAGCACTCATACCAGGAAACACAGGTGCCTGCTTTGAAGAATATACAGATTTAGCAAAACTCCATAATATAGTTCTTTCTGAAGCCTTGGAAGAGCTGGAGAACAAGCTTACAGGATTGAAGCTAGCAAAGCATGAATTTAATACTTCAACTACAAAAATAACAAATAATCCTGAAAAATATGGTAAGGAAATGGAATTAATACACCCAACTATATATCTCCTTTCTTTTTTATGTTATGTTAGGTTTATTAATCTGATTTAGAATTTGGTAATTTCAATTTTGGAAGGTTTCAAGGAGGTAGATATAGGATGTTGCGGAAGCGGTCCATACAATGGAATTCTGAGCTGTGGAGGGGAAAGGGGTATAAAAGAGTATACATTATGTTCAGATCCTAATGAATATTGGTTCTTCGACTCTAGTCATCTCACTGATAAGGCCAATGGGCTCATTGCCAAGGAGATTTGGAGTGGTAGTCACAAGATTAATAGCCCTTACAATCTCAAGCAACTCTTTGAAGCATGATATCTACTCCATATTTATTTCAATAAATAAGGAATTGAATAAATTTGGTAAGAATGAGTGAAAAATAAATTGATGTGTGAAGAAAAAATAATAGTCTCTTGATGGTCATAAGAGTCAATGTACTAACATTTTAAGACTTTGTATGAAATTCAATAATTTTGAGCTGAAATATAGCCCAACTCTGTGGCGGGCCCTAATAGACTAATACTAGTATTCTTGACAATTTTGGGATCCGTTGGGTTTTGGATTTCGGCCTTCCGCGAAATTTCTGGCATTTCATAGTCATGTAGAAATATATATACATAACCAACAAGTGATTGGTTATGTGGCACTTGTTCTCCTTAAGCAACTTAAGGTTTCATATTCAAATCTTATGAATGGAGAAAATCATTGTTGGGAGAATTTTACCCTATAATGGGTCAATCCGGCTCAAACAAGAGCTCACAATCAAACGTATTTTCATTAATTAAAAGTAATAGTACAACTTAGGACTTAACTATGAGTGACAAAAGGCAAGGCAATGCTTGCTATTTGTGTAACTTTAATAACTACTTTATTCACAATAGTTTTGAGTTTGACATTCTTGTTAAAGGCTTTTTTGGAGAAATCGTCCATGCAAGTAATTTCTTTAACCATAGCGGCAGTCCCCAATGTTTGTATATCACTCACCCCAACACCAAAACTTTTTCTTATGATACCGAAACCCATTTCATCAATAGTTACCTTTAACGTACGGAGTGCGTCATTTACTTCTTGAACACAATCACGCAGGGTTGCAGTCTCTATTAGCCCTTGGGTTTTGGATAATTTTAGGAGCCAATTCGAGATATCTCGTGTGGTGTTAAGAGTGAGTGCGAATGATGTGCTAGCTAACAATTCAGGACTTACTTGGACTTGAGATGCATACTGGGAAAAAGTTGTGAAACAAAGATCAGGGTAGACCGTGGCATCACATGAGGATTTGATGAAGTTGGTGTTTGCTTCTTCGGAAGGAATTGCAATTTTCCTAGTTGCCAAACATGAATTTGGGAGAGATGTGAACTGAATGACTAGGACGAAAAATAGAATTGTCATTGAAGCATATGAGCCTGCCATCTTAATTTATAGAATGCTTAGAGAGAATTTGAATTGATGAGTCTATGGAAGAGAAATGATCTCAATTTATACATAGTATAACAATGGTTCCAACCGAAGGAAGTTTTGATCATTACAACCACCGTTCATCATTAACTAAGTGTTTCCTATACTAAATTAGACCGTTTAAACAATAATTTGATATTTAAAATACCTGTATTATCACCCCCATTAACTCATATATTTTCCTAATTAATTAGTGCATGATTAAATCTAAATCCAATTAGGTTAAAACTGAAATAACAAAAGACATTGATTAGTTTATATTACAAATAGAAAAAAGTCATCCACGAAAACTAAGTAACAATAAGTTATAACTTCGTGCCAAGAATGAAAAAAAACAAAAAACAAAAAAACAAAAAAACAAAAAGCTATAAACTTCCTCATGGGTGTTAGAAACATAGCCCAACTCTACAACGGGCCTTATAGGATCCTTGGGTATTTTTTCTTATCGTGGGTTTCGTTCTTTGGGCTTCACAAGGCTCTTCGGCTAAGTGTAGTTTCATTGAGTCCTGCAAATTCCTCAGTTTTCGTTCCATTTCGTCATATTCCCAAATTAAATACTCATTGTCAACTCTTTTTCTGTAATCCTTTATTATCAAATCATAACAAGTAAGGTTTAACCATTTAAATGTTTAATAATCAAAACAATTCCTTTCTAATTCTTTCGAGCACATGTGTCAACATGTGGCACAGAACTTTAACTAATTAAATTTCAATTTTATGCTAGATATTGTTACGAAATACTAGTAATTAATCATATTTACAACTTTTGACGTAAGAATATAAATATAGATGGGAGTGTACGTATAAATGATAAGGCAATTAATTCCCTTTCTTACACCTATAATAAAATCTACGTAAGTTAGGTGGGTGTTGATGTCAGTATATATATAACCCATAAAAGGCTTTCAATTGCAATAAAAATCATTCAACACCTAATCTTACAGTACCATGGTGATGGACCACCAATTATTTTTAGAACCCTAGCTCTTATAACCTGACAAATTCCTCTAAGTGTAAATCTAAAACTGAACTTCTTCACCAGTTGACCCCAAATCTACAGCACCCTGCAATTCGAAAGTGCTAGGTTAATTCGTTCCATTTTTAATGCATTTTGGGACCTCACCTATTTATCAAATAGGCCCCTAAGATTCTAACCATCTAATTCCCTTTCTTCAATCACAAGAGGGTAGCCATGGTACTACCAAAAGGTTATGTCAAATCCACATATATATAGTAACAAAAGAAGGAAAGATGCCGAAATTTATTTTCCGTTTTTATAACAAGTAAAAATCGAACGCATGCCAGCATTGTACCTAATAGACCATATGATGATATGACTATAAATATATTTGGGCAGGATACGATCTTAAGATTTATGACACGAGTTTTAGAAATCACCCATTGTTTCAATTTATATACTATATATATTGATATTGATGAAGCATGAGATGGGAGAGTGAAAGCAACAACAACGAAAAAAGAGTTTGAGAGCATAATAGCGTGTGGGCAAACAAACCCTTATTTTTTTCCTTTCAAAGAATGATGAGTTGATGACAAATGAAAACATTTATATGGTGAAGAAAGGAAAGGTGGGAGGAGACTTTTGACAAGAGGACATTTAAATAGTCTAGCTACTAGTAATTATTGCTCCGCAATGATTAGTAGCCTTATATTATTGAAAGAAGAAAAAAGAAAGGAAGGAAGCAAAATTTTTCACATGGAAGATCAATTTTGTAGCTATTTATATCAATAAGGGTTTTGTATATGATACCGTGGAGTTTGGCAGACGGCACAAGTGAGTCTTGATTGGTGGCATGTGTCTCCTAGAGACTAGATTAAATTATTTAGAATTTAATTAATTCAGAAAATGAATATGTATCAACTCTATAATCCGCTTGTGAAATCCAAAATTTACACTGTCGATGTATCAAATAATTATCCTACCAATATTCAAAGCTTAAATAGAATCCGAAAGAGATAAGGACGTGGAGATCAAAATTCATATAAATAGGGATTGAACTGGCGGAGCTTTTGCCATAAATTGTTGCCGAAAAGTAAAAGGGAATATGACTTTTATTGGGAGAACATTAGATCATTCCATAGAAAAATTGAGATCTACATTCTTAGAAAATAATTAAGTCACCCATGACCCAACCAAACACCCCCACAAGAAAAAAAAAATTATTGTTTGATGTAATATATTGTTTAATAAATCATTAAAAAGTTTTCCTTGACAATTTCCTCCCTCAACTTTGTGATTCCACGTTCTCAATTATTGCTCTCTCTCTCTCTTAAAAGACTGCAAGTCTACAATTAAGGACAGGACAAATTAAGCAGAAAAAACTAAGTCCAAAGTTAGTAAACTAACTCGAGTTTCCTCTATTGAAAAAAGAAGTCTGTCTACTCTCCACTTGATTAATAGTAATAATTAACTTAAAGCCGTAATAGTCGAATTAATTATTACATAAAGTTCACCAATATGTAATTACTTTGTTCTAGATCACTACTATTAGTACTATTTTATTTGCAGGTGAAAAGTTGGTGAGAAATGTTGATAAAACGTGAGAAACATTTTTATTAGTTAACATTCGCTCTAACAAAATAAATAACCCGTTATATATATAATCCCACGTTTTTATTTTCAGTTTCGGCCTAAGCAATCATTTTAACTCAATAAAGGACAAGGATTCTTCTAGTAATAGTAATTTTTAGCAAACTAGCTAGCAACCTAGCACCAACTTTAAAGTTCCGTGACTTCTTGCAAATAAATACTACTCCATGTTATAAACTTGTAGTATGTCTTAATTCGGTGGAACTTAAAAAGGAAAATAACATTCTTCTTTTTACCAATTTTGTTTCAACGTAATAATTTTGTCATATCTCTATATATAATATGATATTAATTAATAATTATTATATAGTACTATTATATATATATATATATAGTTGAAGACTTGAAGTTTTTCTAAATTAAACTTTACCAAAAAAAAAGTTTCCAAATTAACCGTATCCCTATTATTTTCTTTTAAAAAAAAACCCGTATCCCTATTGCCTTAATACTAATTATTACTTGCTTGGTGAGACCGTTTTGTCTCAAAACTCGAATAATATGACTCCATAATGCTTTCCTCAATATGTAATTGCCATTGTAATAATTAAAACAAAAAAGAAATTTGGTACCCCATCTGATATCCAGGGTTTTGCCCTGACTAAATTGGATCCGATCCGTGTTGTGCACCTGGTTATGGTGGGTGAGTCTACCAATGGGAACGGCTGCATACACAAGATCTCGAACTTGAGACATGTTTAAGCAGAAACAAACAGTTAATTACCACTTGATCCATCCCTTTGTTATTAAAACAAAAGGTTGTTAAGTACTAATAGCAAGAGATTAATCACAATTTATCAAAAACCAAATACTAATATAATCGTGACTTGTGTACGTGAATAACTCTTAAAAATGAAAACGTTAACATTACAAAATTAGCATCTGATACCTAACTATAACTAAAATACCAAAAGGTTTTGGTAAAAAATAAAGGGAAATCATTCATACTAGAAATATATACCCACCAACAATAACATCAATTATTATATGATGACAAATCTTTCAAAAATAATGGCCTGATTCAATCAATCAAAATCCAAACAGAATTTCTTATCTTTCGATAAAATATAGGAACATATTCTCCAGAACCAAATTTATTCACCATCTCTTTTTTCTTTTTTGTTGGGATAAATATAGATTTATGATGATTTTTTATTTCTCAAGTATATAAATATATAAATAAATGAAATAAAAACATGGAAATGAAAGCGAGTTTGCAGGCGACCTGGAACACCTGCGAGCACAACCCGCCCGACCAAGCACATGCTTTTCTCGGATCCCTTTGTTGTAATCTTCTTTCGACTCAGGAACCAATCACATGCTTGACACGTGGCGTCACTGTCGGCTCAAGAAAACAAAAAAATGGTGCCCCTTCCCATTTCCATACATATCGTGCAAATTTCACGTGCTCCATAAAAGGACGATGAAACGTCCACGTTTTGCCACGTCATCCTGCCCAGCTGTCTCCAGCTTCGCCAGAGATCTCTGCCACGTTGAAACGGTCATCCATCTCCGTCGTCCGATCGTCATCCCCCCACCAACGGGCCCCACTTCGCTTTCTATTCTCTCCTAATTTCATTTTATTTCACAGTCAACTTTTTATATATTTTTCTCCTTTATATGATATTTTTTAAAGTTAAAAAGCAAATCTTTCATCTTTCTCTTCTTCTTTTTTCATTTTTTTTCTAAAATAAAAAACATATATGAAAAAAGAAAAGAATAAGAAGTGGTGATTGAAAAAACAGCTAACCCCATGTTAGGGGGTCTTTAGTTTTCATGCACAATTACGAGCCATTCCCTTATGCTTGGTGGGTGGGTGTTTGCACGTGTCTTATTCTCAATAAATTATTGTGATTTAATCAATAATTTCCATTTTATTGATCTTGACAAATTTAAATCATTAAGCATTTCTTAGCGAAAATTAAATGTAAAAAGGTGAAATTAAGACTGATTTTATCTAGTCATTTTTCAACTTCTTAACGCGGTCAATGCATTCTACCATTACGTTAGACAGTGATTGAATTGTTTTTTTTTCTAAAACTTTTTTATTTTATAGGTTCATCGTATTCATATATTGATCATATCTTTAGATTGACTAGTTTGATGTTAGAGATTAATTTAATTTCTATTACGGAAAATAAAAATGGCGTTAGTTTTCTTCTACAATTTAATTCGTATATTTTTCTAAGCATGTTTTGCATATATGGATATATAAATAATAGATAACATAAGAGTCATAGACTTTGGTAGAAATAAATGAATATATTAATGGTAGTGAAATGTGCATTATTAAAAAACAAAAGAGATGAAGCAATATCATGATTCATGCTATCATATGTATATATGAATGTAAAACTACGCGTATATCGCTAATTAAAGAACTTTCTAGACGGTTCTTGTTTATCTTTAACTAATTGTCAAAGTAGAACAAAATAGTGCATTTAATTAATTTGAAACTGTGTAATACTTCATTTATTTGTAATTAGTATACGTAATTGTTGCAATTTGAAAATTTTAACACGTAGATTCATACATAATTATATGGAGGAATTCTTGACAGATTGAAGCTTCCACAACTTTACACGACAATTACTTTGTCCAACCCATGAGAAATTATTAGGTGGGACGGATCCACCACATCATCTATGGGACCAACCAATGATATAAAGACAACTCATCAATTTTCTAAAACCTTATCCCAATAAAATCTCAAATTTGGGGACTTACCCTTTATATAGGCTTTATTTTAAAAGGGGACTAAACCTTGAGCTAAAATCGTGCATGAATTTAAGGAGTTAATTTGACATGACAAATTTCTATTGGTTAGTCCAATGGATGACGTGATGGCTTCGTTCCACCTAATAATTTCTCCCCACCCACGGTTTTTAAGAGTCAACCCATCGCTGATGCAATCACTTTGTCATGTTTTTTCCTTGTGTGTGTGTGTTTTTTTAGAAAAAATTTTAATGCCCCGCGTAATAGTATTAGTTACGGTACGTAACACAAACTGAAACCAGTTTTACAGTTAAAACAAACATAACCATATTGACACTGGTCCCTAGATTTATTGTACTCCCAAGATATTTTACAAGTACATGCAAAATTGTACTTATATTTTTTCCATTTATTTTTGCTGTTTAGATTTCCATTTTTATTGATTGATTTAATGGCAATGCATACTGATACTATTACAATTTTTTACCAGAAAAATAATATTACAACACTTGATACCTTTAATTTCTCCTAATTTAATATGGCATAAATGGCACTTTGCACTCTTAAGTTTGTACGGATTGTCACTTTGCCCTCAATTTTTTTATTTTGACCAAAACTCACCCTAAAGTTTTATTTCTGTGCCACTTTGCACCCTTCGTCATGGTAGGACAAACGATTCTAT
Source organism: Corchorus capsularis (assembly GCA_001974805.1). Lineage (NCBI taxonomy): Eukaryota > Viridiplantae > Streptophyta > Magnoliopsida > Malvales > Malvaceae > Corchorus > Corchorus capsularis. Next base: position 160,896 of record AWWV01011791.1, on the reverse strand, counting down.
CACGGTGTCCGACGTGGCACACCACGTGTACCAAAAAGTCGTGCCACATGTCACGCCACGTGTACCAAAAAGTGACACGTAGCATGCCACATGTTTCGAAAATGGCACGTGGCATGCCACGTGCACAAAAGGATACATGCCATGTGTCATTTTTTGTCTACATGACATGCCACGTCGGACGCCGCGATTGATTTGTTTTGTCCTACCGGACAGAGGGTGCAAAGTGGCACAATAATAAAACTTTAGGGTGCGTTTTGGTCAAAATAAAAAAATTGGGGGCAAAGTGACAGTCCGTACAAACTTAAGAATGCAAAGTAGTATTTATGCCAATTTAATATACTACACAAGTAATCTCGAGAATAATTTAATTGATAGGGATGAGATTAATGTATCTTTTTTCCATATAGGTTTTGGGAGTTATGACTAATATGTTGGAACCGACCGAATTAGTCAACTACTCAAATTTGAGATATTATTGAAGAGAAATAAGAATCAAATCACCTGAATCTAACTTTTTTTTTAGAAAGAATTTAACAAATTATTGGTGTCAATTACGTGTCTCTTGAAATTTGAATTACATATACCTATTCTCTATTTGTCAAATTATAGATTCATGTTTAAATTGGGTAAATATGCCCCATCTTCTCTTATGTATAATATTCTAAGCAGAGACAGATTACCTGCTCCACCTTTTAAGTTTTGATTTGGAACCTTGTATAAATTGAGAATAGGCTGTATTTTTCTAGGTTTGTACAAGGTGTTTTTATGTTGTTTGTGGTTTGTAATATTGGATCTTTTTGATATTATCAATAAGTCTTCTTTTTTGGAAAAAAAAAATATATCACGAAATTTTTTCACCCAAAATTTAATCATGGAAATTAAATCTAGTTTTTTTATTATACGCTTTTAATTTCATGCTTATCATCTTGCAAAAGCAACAATATAGTAATTCAAAGAAAGAAAAAAAAAATCAATTCCCAGAAGGTTAATCTATATTTTAACATTTTAATTTTCTTGTGGAGTTGATCAACATGCTAAAAAGGCAATATAAAATATTATACTTGAAAATGAAGTGTACGGCATATGCCCAATAGTTTCCCAGTGAATCAAGGCAAGCAAAATTGTGGTGGCAAATTAAAGGTTTGGAAAACATGAATCGGAAAAAGGAAAATTAAAGAAGAAGAAGAAAATCCAGCGTGGATATATCTGTATTTCCATAATAATTAAAAATATTATAATCTCTACCATCATCTCATAAAAAGAATAATGGTATATTAATATTAGCATATTCTTATTCACGATGAGATTATCATGATTTTTCTTTTCTAATTTTTTATAATAATCTTCTTTTTCGTAAGTAAAACCATTATTGGAATTGGACCACCTAAAACAGTGGAAATATAATAAAATTACTATATTCACCTATCAAGACAAAGATCCCAAGAAACAGGGGAAGTTTAATGGAAAATTATATAATTAGGAAAATAAAAATAAAAGACCCAAATCTGAGTTAACTCGGAAGCAAATCGAGTCGTGAACCAGACAAAGGACAATTTCACGTGGTAATACTATAGTACGATCGGCCGCTTGTGCATTAAGTTGTCCCTTCTTTACCAAGACCGCTGAAAATGGTAATCAACACTTTGAAGATGATTGATCACATTTCAAGCAAAACTTGTTGCTAGTTTATTCACGTGAGTTTTTTTAGCCAAACACTAAAACTTGGGGGAAGTAACAATATTTACCAAAATTGGCAATGAATCTACTTTCCATTTTTAAAAAATTACTTTAAATTAATTAAAAGTAACTGAGTTAGTAGTAATGTGTGGATATGTCAAAGATAATATTCAAAGAGACAATTTAGTGGTTAAGAGTTTAGAGTCTCCAAAAAGATGTTCAACTTTCAAATTTTGGAATGGAATGGGTGATTTAGGGATGAGAAAGGTCTATTTCCCTTTGTACAGCCTAGGGGCAAATTTATGTAACTTGGCGCCCACTCTCAAATTTACAAAACTTTAAGTTATATATGTAATTTACATTGATGCTCACTCCAAATTAATGTAGATGTCCACTTCAATTGGATTGAAGCATCTTAATGACAATTAATCTGTATAAAATATTACATTGGTACCCACCCTGTAAAAATTTTCTGGATCCATCACTGGTACAACCTATAATTTAATTTCATGTCCACATCCAGTAAAAAAATTGTCATAACTAAATTCATGAAGACAAGAATTATTAAACAACTAAAATGAACAATTAGATAAATGATTGATTTATGTATGATGTTAAATGAGATTTGAATTATTTTTAATGAGACAATCAATACAGTACGTAGTTAGTAAATATGGAATTAAAAGAAGAGATAGAGAGTTATTGTTTATCAAGGAGAATGGACGATTTTTTAAGTACAAAGTTATGTGTTGAAGCAATTTACAACTAACTAACTAAATTGATTGATTAATCTGTGCCAATAATTCCGATATTTTTAGTTAGATGTCCTACAAATTTTCAAATTTCACCTAGGCTTTTAAGCATTATTCAATAAGATTAAAATTTAACTAAAAAAAACTAAAATTAAAAAAGTAATATCGTGAAGATAATCAGTGTGCTGACTATTTGGCTAATATTCGGTCAAGATCCTATGAATACTTGGTGTTAATGGAGACTTCTTTGGGATTGATGTCTCTCCTTAAACAAGACGCTAAAAATGTTGCTTTTCGTAGAACTTAACTGACGTTGGTTGATAAATAAAAAAAGAAAGTAATATCATGAGAGATCAAATTTGATAACTGTATAATGTTACATAAAGATATTAGTTATTGATTTTTTTTTGTCAACCATAGATAAGTTTTTTATGAAATTCTTGAATAAAGAAAATTTTGACATATTTTTAAAATTGATTGAATATATGGAGTAGAGTTTAAGGCAATACGGTAACTAAAAAGTCGGGCATACACGGGATCCTACCCGTCCAGCGAATCAACCGAGTCCTAACTCATAACGACCATGTCCGAGTCATAACTTGTCAAACCAATCATTAAATTTAAACCGCCGTAATTAAATCAAAGCAGAAAAACAAAATCCATACGGAAGTTACTGTTGTTAGGACTGTATACTGGGGAAAAAAAAGGAAGTAAAATTTAAATCACCGCTATACTATATATATATATTTTTAGTTTTTAATTTCAGAAACCTAAAAATATTTATTGTATTTTTTTTGTTACTTTGTGTGGTTCCAGTCTCCATTAGCTGTTGCCTTTCTTCTCTGCTTCTGCTTCTTCTTCTCGTCCTCCTTCTCGATCTCTCTCTTCTGTTCATCCTCCCGACAAAACGCACCGTTTTTTTCTCATTATTACCACCTTTTCCCATTTAGTTTATTTTGTTTTTCATTTCTGGCTGTTTTTTTTTCCCGTTGTTGTCGTTGTTCGTGGTTTTTCCAGGTTGAATCCCGGAATCGTGATTAGCTTCTTCTTCTTCTTCTTTTAATATTTTGCTGGTTTTCCCCTGTATCTATATTTCTTTTGTATGCGTAGATTGAATTTTGTAAAGCGAGTTTTCTCTTTCTTCTGTTTTTTCGCGGTTCTTGGTGATCTGTATTTAGAGTGAACCCGAGCTTTGAAGCTCGGGGAGCTCGGGATCCGAAAAGCTAATGGCAGCCGAGAATTGCAGTGATGGTGGACCCGGCCCGAATCCGTTATATTTGCAGAAATTCAGACTCTACGAGACTCGCTCGGTATATTTCCTTTCTAACTCGAATTTGAGGCTCGTGGTATACCTGTATAATGTATTCGTATGCTTTTATATGCGTTTACGTGTGTCTAGTGTCTACTGCTGCTGGTTTTTGGATTTTGACTTGTTGGTTTTGATCAATGAAGTTGTCTATACGTTTATCAAGCTAAAGCTTCATTTTTTCTATTTTTTCCTTTTTTCTGGATGTTTTATTTTGTTTTGGTGCTCTTTTTTTCCCCTAATGCTTTCGTTATTGTTCTTAATTTTGAGTTCTTTTGGTTTTTTAAATTGTTTTTGGCTTTAGCTTTGAAAAATGAAAACTGCTTCCGATTTGCTTCTGATTCCCCCCGTAAATAGGCTTAAATTGAAGTGCTTCGATTTTCGTGTTTTGCTATACAATTTTGAAATAATGGATGCATTTTTTCTTATGAATCTTGATTTTATTGCCTTGTGGGGTTGACTCGTATTTATTTCTTGGGTGATTTTGAATGCGTTTGTAACTGGTTTAAATTCAAACGAGGAGGTTTAATTATAGAGTTTAAATTCTGCAGTAAGAGTATTTATACTGTTTTCTTGTTTGAGGAATCAGTTTAGTGCACAATCCTATTTAACTACAATCATCACCTGTGAAGTGTTAGACTGTTTTTTCCAATCTCATGAAGCCGGTTTAATTACTCCTTTGATTATTGGCTTTGATCGTTAATGATCTTGGAAGCTAAACAAATCTGTGTCATAATTTATGTTTTTTTTCTTCAAAATATGCTAGATGATAATGCCACATTTCAGTGACTATTGATTTCTGTTGCAGCTTCAATATTTTTCTATAAAAAAATTCCGTGCACGATGTGATTCTGCTTGTTGCATCTTTTTGCTCATCCATTTGTTCTATTTCTTTCGCATAGTTGACTATAAAACTTGTCCATTTCCAATTATATGCGGTGATATCTAGTTACTAAATTTTGGGTAAATGAAATGATCCCGATGATCATAGCTGTACGATATAACATGTTATCTTTAATTCCAGAGCTGCTTTTGTTTTTATTTAGCCTTCTTTTGCATCTCTTTAAATTCCTTTTAGCTTATAATTATGAGGTTGCTATCTCCGTTATACGTTATTAATGCAACATTCACGTATTCCTGGTATGCAACAGAATTTCTATATGATTGGAAGAGACAAGAACAGAACTTTTTGGAGGGTCTTAAAGATTGATCGATTAGACCCGTCTGAACTCACCATTCTTGAAGATTCTACAACATACTCAGAAGTTGAATGCTTTGATCTTTTAAGACGGATACATGAAGGAAACAGGTCCACAGGTGGACTTAAATTTGTTACAGCTTGTTATGGAATCGTTGGTATGTAGCGTCTGTCAGGTTCTCCACCTTCCTCTCTTAGATGTTTTCAGTATAATCTAATTATTTTCTCCCCATTAATTTAGGTTTTGTAAAATTTTTGGGACCTTATTACATGCTGCTGATCACGAAAAGAAGGAAGATTGGCGCAATTTGTGGCCATACTATTTATGCCATTACCAAGAGCGAGATGATTCCAATTCCAAATTCTCCTATCCAGTCCAATATGGCTTATTCTAAGAATGAAAAAAGGTCTTTTGTCAATTCTGCATGTAAATGTAATATGTCCTTGGTACTTATAAGGAGACATCACAGATTAGCACTGAAAAAATTCATTGTCCATTTGTATCTAGATGGAATTGTGTTATGTTGTGGTTATTTAATCTTTTCCTCAATTAATTACGTTCTCTGGGACAATAATTATAGTTCTGGTGTTTCTCTTTTAAAAGTAGACAAGTTCCATGGTGTGGAGGTAATCTCTATACTATATTTGTTGATACACCCTCATGTGTTATATCATTGACGTCGGCTCAAGCAACTTGAACTTATCTAAAGCACCTTTTCTGGTTAAATGCTTTTGTCTTTTTTGTTTTAATTCTTTAGTTTCATGTTGAAACAATTAAGTCAGCTTCCACCTGTTTAGATGTATTGATATAAGTTCTTATTGTTGCATCTTCTTAGTTAGTACCATTTGTAGTGGCTATTGCCAGTTCATTTCCTGCATATGTACAGGGGCAAACTTCATTGCCGTGTGATGTTAGTATAACATGTTGAATGACACAAGGTATCGTCAGGGTTTGTGGGGGAAAATTACTATCTTTCTCTTTTATTTCCTGGTTAAGGTTTATGGTTTAAGCAGTTGTTTCAGTTTCTATTTATTATCCTTTTTCATTAATAAATAACTAAACATGCATTAACGTGGCTTGCCTTTTCTTTCTTTCTTTTTTTTCCTTGTTGAATAGATACAAGAAGCTCCTGTGCACTGTGGATCTTACAAAGGACTTCTTTTTCAGCTACTCGTACAATGTTATGCATAGCCTTCAAAGAAATTTATGTAGGAATGAGACAGGACTGGTAAACTATGATACAATGTTTGTCTGGAATGAGTTCTTGACTCGAGGTATCCGGAATAATCTCAAGAATACTCTGTGGACGGTTGCATTGGTATATGGCTTTTTCAAGCAGGTATGATACACTTTGAGCGTCTTTCTACTTATTAATTTCTGAGAATAGTTATAAGTTAAGGATTTGCAGGAAAATAGTTGAGTTGGGAGAGATATTAATTTCTTTGAGTTCCTATTTCTGGTTTATGTTCACATAATGCTGTAACCAAAGTAGGTAAACAATGCAGGTTTCCACTTTCAGAACTTTTGCTGAGGTTGGTTTATCATATGCATGGTTTTAATGTTTCGATCTAACATTTGTTGTTTCCTTCTTTCAATTCCAGGTCAACCTTTCTGTGTCTGGAAGGGACTTTAAGTTAACTCTCATTGCAAGACGGTCTCGACATTATGCTGGAACAAGGTTTGAATGCCGTACCAGCTACTTATTGAAATATGCTGGACTAATTATATGATAAGACCTACCCCTAATTTTTTGTCACCTTTTTTTGGTGCTGATCTGAAACGCATAGATATCTGAAACGCGGTGTGAATGAAAAAGGTAGAGTAGCAAATGATGTTGAGACAGAACAGATTGTGTTTGAAGATGTTCCTGAAGGTTGCCCCACACAAATAAGTTCTGTTGTCCAGAACCGAGGCTCTATTCCACTTTTCTGGTCCCAGGAAACTTCACGCTTGAATATAAAACCTGACATCATATGTATGATTTCTTTTTTGTTGAACTGCTGAGAAGCGTGCATCTTTAGTTTTACATGGTAACTACTGTAAACTTTCCTAATTTGACCTTATGTTTCCAGTATCAAAGAAGGATCTGAATTATGAGGCCACAAGACTACATTTTGAAAGTCTTGTAAGGAGATATGGAAATCCTATTATTATATTGAATTTGATAAAGGTAGATCTTGCACTGATTATTTGTCAATTTCTGTAAACTACCTGATTCTTTCGATCTGCCTGATTTCCTGATTTTTCTGGTTTCCATTCTGACGATCAACAGCGGAGCGAGAAGAAACCTCGGGAAACTATTCTGCGTGCAGAGTTTGCAAATGCCATCCGATTTATAAACAAGAGTTTAACGAAGGAGAACCGCCTGAGGTTCCTTCACTGGGACCTGAACAGACATTCCAGAAAGTACTTCTATTCACTGTTGCTTATGCAAAACTCTTGCTTACCAAAATTTAAAAGGGTTTTTTCCTTAATTGAGCTTGATCATTTTCTACAGAGCTACAAATGTGTTGACACTTCTAGGCAGAGTGGCTGACTATGCATTAAACTTAACGGGCATCTTTTATTGTCAAGTAACGCCAAATTTCAGACCTGAAGGATTGTTGAATTTATCTTGCTTAGTGTAAGTTTTACCCATGAGGTTGATAATAGTTTCATCATGCTGTAATTTTTGTTCCTTTTCCATCTTATTAGTTGAGTATATTTTTAAATATAAATATGTGATGTTCTTAACTTTTGGTACGGCTAAATTAACAAAGATCTATTTCCTTTTCCTCTTTTCATTCTTGAATTATCTCAGCCTGTAACTATGTTAGAGTTAACACCATGTATGCATTACCTTGGAAAGTATTGCCTAGGTTTCGTATAATGTAGATTTTTGTCAATTTGGCTTGCTGATTATTCATGTTAATTGCTAATTTGCTACTTGCATGCAAATATACTGCAGGCAAAATAATGAGTGCTCTACTCAGATCGTGTCTGACAGAAGTGTTGATTTAGAGAAGTTGGAGATAAGTATTTGTAATGAGGAACAGGATTCCAGCGAAAGACACCATGTAAAACCGCCCATGTTCCAAAATGGAGTCCTTCGAACCAATTGCATCGATTGTCTTGATCGCACTAACGTTGCCCAATATGCCTATGGGTTGATGGCTCTTGGACGCCAGCTCCATGCTATGGGCTTCACAGAGTCCCAAACTCTTGATCAAAATAGTCCTTTGGCTGACGATTTAATGGGAGTTTATGAAACGATGGGTGACACACTTGCTTTACAATATGGGGGCTCTGCAGCACACAACAAGGTAATCTTTCTAGTATAGACTTCTGAAATGAAATTGATGAACATGAAAAGCTAGCTTATTAGTTGGGTTCCAGTGCAGCTACAAACATTCTGTGCTTATTCTCGTATTGAAACATTTAAACTATTAATCCCTAGTATATCATTCTGCATTTGTCATGATAAACAGATATTTTGTCAAAGGAGAGGTCAATGGAAAGCTGCAACTCAGTCCCAGGAGTTCTTTAGAACCTTGCAGCGTTACTATAGCAATGCATACATGGACGCAGAGAAACAAAGTGCCATTAATCTGTAAGTTAACCAGCCTCATCATTCACATATTTTTAGGAGATGCTTGTAATAACGTGCAAATATATACAATCCTAGTGTGTGAGGATGACAGTGGGATAAAACTCCTGGAATTTGGCATGATGCTATGCAGGTTCTTGGGTCACTTTCAGCCACAACAGGGTAGACCAGCACTGTGGGAATTGGATTCAGACCAACACTATAATGTTGGAAGGCATGGTCCTAATCTTGATAATGAGAATGCTAGGTACATTAAGTCTTTTTTATCTTAAATGTTTGTTATACCAAATTTCCAGTTCCAAAGATGTGTGCGAGACTGTATTGCCAAAGAATTTAGTTGAAGATCTAATATGCCAGATGTTTAGCAATATTTTAATGTTTTTATATCTTAAGATTTTTATAAATGTTCCAATGATTGTTTTCAAAACTACTGATTTCTTGGATATGTATTTAATCAGGAAAGGACTACTGCTATTGATTAGTAGTCTTGATATTCATTCTTCTGTTTCACATAGGATACGTCTTATATATTTTTGACCCGATGTTTTGAAATCTTGGTTTAATATGGTAACTCTAACCTTGAAAAACAGCTAATGAGATCACTGTCAAATATCTTTAGGTCAACTATTAAAAGATCGTTATCTGATGGAAACATCCTTTGTGGAACTGACTCTCCCATGGCTGCTTCAAATGTTGGACACTATCAGCATTTGTCTGAAAAGACTGAAGGATCTACCCATGGCCATTCAGAGATGCCAACTTGTGAAATTTCCTATTCCAGGTATGTTCAAACTTTTGTTATTCCAGCTGCTTCGAGCTCTTGTTTTAAAAATACCATTGAGATTCTAGTTCTTGCTATCCTAAATGTTCCAATGTGCTTAAATGTTTGAAAATTTTCAAGTCATACCCAAGGAATTATGAAAGAAAGCTATTTTGAATTGATTCAGAGGCTTCCAACTGACTAAATTTTGGCTTGCTTTTCTAGGTTTGCTCCAAGAATGTCTTGCAGGCAACTTTTTGGAGATGTGGAAAAGGATCATTTTGTAGAAAGTAACCGCGTATGTTACGATGAAAATGGGGTGGAATGTAATTGCACCAATTTTGATATGGACTGGCTTTCTTCATCAGGAAATTCGTGTGACGAGGATATGTATGAGAGGTAGTTAATTCATCTCCCGTAACATTACTTTAGGAATGCTGGAAACTTTCCATATAATGTTCTTATCTGAAACCACCTATCGATCGTCCATGGTTCTTCCAATTCTCAGTCAGTACCATCACCACAAATATTAATTTTAATGGTTTTGTCAATGTCCCATTCTCCAGAGAGTTAGGGTTGATAATCTTTTTATTCACTTTTATATCCTCATTTTGCTTTTACTTTTTGTAGAATAATTATGTTATTTTCTGCATAAAACAAACTTCTGAAACTTATTTCCTATTCTTGCTGTCTGAAACTTTGTAAAAATTGTACATGCAAAAACTGTGATGCTATGTTTTGATTGTTGAAATCTCTATTATGTGCATTTATTACAGGTCTACAATTGGCTTGTCCTCCGAAAATCTAGGTGCTGAATTCAAAATTGATACGATCACATCGCCCAGTGAGTCTGGTTCAAGTATAAAGGTTCGTTACTTGTTTTTATTTGATTAATGACATTAGTTAGGAACTAAATTACTTGCAGACTGCAGTCCTTTTCAATTATGCCTGGAAGAGATCCATCATACTTTATGCTTATTTTCCCCAAAACTCACCCTTCCTGCATTCCAGAAGATTTTTTTTCCCTTTTGAAAATTACAAACATCCATTTGTAGGGGCATATTATAATAAAATTTTTGAGTTGCTAATGTTTTGAGTTGTTTTCATTCAAGGTTTAGCTTTATAATAGTACATGATTTTAGAGTGCATCATTATCCATTTGATTTTCCCATGCCATTGGTTGAAGACTATATACCTTCTTTCTATTTGTTTAGGGAGGGGACCGAACTGCATCCGAACTCACTTGCGATGGTATTCCGGACGAATTTTCCGAGAGCTTTGCGAATTGGGTAACCAATGGAGATATGCTTATTCCATTAAAGTTTACTTCAAAAGTAGTTTGATGAATAAAATCCGTTTCAACTGCAACCAAAATGAACCCATCCGAAGGATGCGAGTTCATTTCAAAATAAAATGATTGAGACTGGCTGAGGAAACAAAGAGTCGCGGCTTGTGCAGAGGAACAAGTAAATTTTGCAGCTCGCGTTATACTGACAGCATTTGATTAATCATGAAATCCTTAGGGGAGGGAATGTGATAAGAGGAAGAAAGCAGAATGGTACATAAGCTAATTCATTTTGGAGCTCTGACCAGCAAAGATTCTAAAAACACCATAGGTTTTCAACCCTGTAAATATCTCATAAATAGATATGATGCCTTTTCTTAGCCCTTTCGACGTTACTAGCATTGTTTTGTATATGCTTTGCATCTTAACTTTTTTAGCTTTTATACATTCAAAATTTATCCCATCATTGCTAGATTTCAGATTTATAAAGCCGGAGGTTAGAAAATCAAGCCAATTAGTAAATAGATATATGACGGCGCTTTTAACTCGTCAATTTGCTGATCAGTAAGTTCAAATCGAAAATTTCATGGTCATGAAGAAGAGGAATCAAGTGGTTCTCTTTAGATAGGGTCTCGAGTTTTGGGTATTGTAAATGAAGAAAATCATTGTTGGGACTTGGAAGAGTTTTATCTCCATAGTGAGCTGAGGTCTCGAGTTTTAGGTATTGTAAATGAAGAAAATCATTGTTGGGATTTGGAAGAGCTTTACCTCTATAATGAACTGACCTAATTTGCAATTATTGGGAAGAAGAGGAATTTGCAATTATTGGGAAACAGGTTTGGTTCCAAAAGTAAGTGATTCCATTAATCTCATTGAAGGAATTAAAATTTTGCCCAACGCTTTTATCTTGTACTTTTAGCCTACTTAAAACAGAGACTTGGTCAATTATAAAAAGACTAAAGGCTCAAATAAGGGTCCCAACTTTGCAAATAAACTCAAATAAAGATCCTAAAACACAATTTCAATAAATTAAAACATATATTTAGTAAATTATGACATTTTGTGCAACATGTTTGCTTTTTTTTTTTTGCTTTTTTTTTTTTTTTAAGTGAGTACATATGAAATCTCATTACAATCAGAATAAATTTATATATGCCCAAACATTTAAATGAGAAATCAACTCGAACTAAGAAACTACCATAAACCATCTACCTACCAAATACACAAATAAACAAATTACAAACTAAACTCATATTCCGTAAGACTTGAACCCAGGACTTCACGGTCCAGGCACGGTAAACCTATCAGTTGAACTAACAACTCGGGTGTGTGCAACATGTTAGTTAATACTAATGAATGAGATGTATATAAATTAAAAATCACGGAAAAATTTTATATCATACTATGTTTATTGAATTTTTTTGGATTAAAATGTTTTGATTTTTAATTAATATTATAACATCAATTTTCTATCAAAATTTATGTGTAGGCATGACAAGTATTGGTTTTCATCTAAGGAGAATCTAATTTGTAAAAATTTACTTAGTATGTTTTCTAATTTGTTGAAATTATGTTTTAAGGCCCTTATTTGAGCTTATTTGCAAAGTTGGGATCTTTATTTGAGCCTTTAGTCTTATAAAAATCCAGATTTCGCTTCGAACAGTAAAAAATCCAGAGAAATTTCAATTGGAACGAGGATTTAATTGGTCGTCAGTATATCAAGTGAAAGAAGTATATGAATATATAGTGTGTAATAATAAACATTAATGCAATAGGAAAAACTGATAAGCATATGTGATTTTGAGATAGGTAAAAGTACCCGGAAGGTCCGTGTACTATATGAAATGTTGATATTGGTCCCTGTACTTTTTTTTTTCTACAAATTCGTCCATCTACTATCAGAAGCTATTACCTGAAGTCCCTCACGTTAGTGAGACGTAACAGAACCGTCAAGTGTACTGATGTGGCACTAACGATATGAATTTTGATGACGTGGCAGATGACGTGGAATAAAAATTAATATTTTTATTTTATATATTTTATTATATTTTCTTTTATTGAAATTTAATTTTTATTAAAAAAATCTAATTTTTTTTTTTCACAAACACCAAAAATATTTCTATCAAACACCTTTTAAAATGTTACGAAGAAGTAAGAACATTTTGAATGTTCTAAAACTCCAAAACCATATTATCCAAATTAATTCTACTTTGTTATAAAAAAAAATAAACTTTTTTGTATCTTTCACCATAGCCACACTTATTCTCATCTTCCTCTTCCACGAGACCCCAGAAATTACTTGCATCCCGCCCACTACTCCCATAAAGCCTCACCTCATATTCCCAAATCCACCTGCGATTCTTCTTGTCATCACTACCTCCCTCTTCCCAAAAAGAATTCCCGCCTGTGGTCCTCCAAATCGTGGATCAGCCAAGTCTCTTCCTTTATTCAATTCTTCACCCAACTGGGTATCCTCAAGAAGCAGTTAAAAGTCCTTTGTATCTCTGCTGGCGCTGGGCATGAGGTTATGACCTCTATCCAAAATGGGTATGGAGGATGTTACAGGTGTTGAACTTACCGGTAATATGCATCGGGTTTTCTTGTGTGTTTTGCCCATGTTCCATGTGTTTGGATTGGCGGTTATTGCGTACTCGCTACTGCAGATAGGAAACACTTTGTTTTGTATATGGCAAAGTTCGATTTTGGGTAGTTTTTTAGGAATGCAGAGAAGTATAATCTACTCATTCATTTGTGGGTTGTGCTTCTGCCGTCAATTATTTATTTTTACTTATTTTATAGCGGCGAAATTTTTTTTGCAGGCTTGGACTTATAAAATGTGTACTCTGCAGTGGTGAATTTAAAGAATCTTGTATGAGTTGTATCAGATCTAATGATTGCACTCATCCTCACATAAAGGAAGTAAGAACAAAATGAAAAAAAAAAAACACAAGTTCATTCCCTCTGATAGTTGTTCCTAAATGAAGCATTAAAACCTTTGAAGAATCTTAAAATTGCAGAAATGAGTTTGGGATCCTAAGCTACTCTTCCTTTTACTGTTCATTTTTTGCTCGTGGTGATTGATGTTTTAAGAAATTTTGAGCTTTTTTTAGAGTGGAGCAAGAACACTCAAGTGTTTGTTCTTCCTTAGTTCATGAAAAAGAAGGTGTTTGATCTTTTAATAAGAAGAGAGAAATATCTTTGGTGTCTGTGAAAAAAAAAAATTCAGATTTTTTTATAAAAATAAAATTTCAATAAAAGAAAATATAATAAAATATATAAAATAAAAATATTAATTTTTATTCTGTCATCTGCCACATCATCAAAATTCACACCGTTAGTGCCACATCAGCACACTTGACAGTTCTGTTACGTCTCACTAACGTGAGGGATTTCGGGTGATAGCTTCTGATAGTAGAGGGACGAATTTGTAGAAAAAAAAAATACAGGAACCAAAATCAACATTTCGTATAATACAGAGACCTCCCGGATACTTTTACCTTTTCAGATAACAAGTTGTTGCCGCATATAACAAAAATAATTTTGTACCCAAAAAAAAATATAACAAAAATAAGTCATCACTTAAAAGATAGCAACACAAATGACAAAATTGAAAAATGCTGGAAATAATCATTATTACCCTTTTAATTTGCATTTTTCAATAATCAGTTCACAATTTGATGGCTTCAAGAGCGTGGCTATATTCGCCGGCACCGGCAATCTCATCTCCATATCCAATGACACCCCATGAGAGCAAGAGCATTATATATGTGCGTTACATGAGAACTTTTTTTATTTTTGAATTTTGACATGTAAAAAAATGTGGAAATTTGATTTTACGTACCCCTTGTTCAAGGCCATCGGTGAGGCCAGAATGGTGGCGCCAGGTGACTCTTTGATTGTAAAGTAAGCGGCCGGAGCATTGGGATTCGAAGTTGAGGAGGCTTTTGGACAAGGCTTTGCCATAGTCGAAAGGTTGAGTCAAAGGTAATATGGCAAAAACTTCAATTTTCATTCCAATTAAATGTCAGGATTACATACGTGTAGAGGCACTTCACACCAGATTAAATTAGAATTTACATCATAATCCAAATGTGCTAACCTATGGGCAAAGACATTTGCTACTCTAGATACATGACTAAAAGAACAAAAGTGAAACAAAGAAGCTAAATTTCTAATTTGGTGTATTAAAACACCTCCTTCCCACAAGAAAAAGTCTGTCCTATTTATTTCTATCACAGCTTGCATAGAATCACTCTCAATCTCAGCCGATAGTAGTCCATAGGAATATGCCAAAATCAAGCCAAATCTTATAGCATATACTTCTGCAAAAAACGCACTCGGCACATCACTAATCCTTGCAGTGGCAGTAAAGAGAGCGGTTCCCTCGGCATCTCGTATAACTACTCCTAGCCCCGCTTCTTGGCAATGAGAGTAGTATGCCGCATCCGTATTAACCTTAAAGCTCGCCATACATGGAGGAATCCACACCGCGGTTCCAACTTGTTGCCTGGATGCTGTAGTACGCCGCTGGGAGTTCTCAAATTCGCTTAACAGCCTAGCCACTGAAGTACACAACGCAGCAGGATGGCAGCAAACATTCTCATGTAAGGATTTATTGCGATTAAACCATATCCTCCATAGGGTAGTGATAACTATCTCCACCGATCCTAGTTGAACAGCTTTCTCCAACAAACAGTCCCAAAACTCATCCCTTCCATACCATTCATCCAAATACTCCCTTAGCCAAGGGCAAGAGTACTCCCAAACCGCTCGACCAAATTGGCATTCAAACATAGTATGAAAGACCGATGTCTCATCATTATAACGCACTGGACAGTTACTATCTATTGGCACCCCTCTATTTATGAGCTGGTTTTTTGTTGGCAAAATATTATGTATTAGCCTCCACATAAAAAACTTAATCTTAGGCAACACTGCTGCTCCCCACACAATTTTCCATCGAGGGAGTCTCTCATCTACCGAATTCTCATCCTTCCCAAGTAGTTTCCTTGCCATATGATAACCACTCTTAACTGTGTAATTACCATTGGCTGTATTATTCCAAATCAATGTATCTCTATAAGGTAAGGTACTCAAAGGGATGCAAAGTATACAAGTGACATCCTCAGGGACAAATAATTCTCGTAAAAGGTCCAGATCCCAATGGCCAGGATAGTCCATTAAAGACCTTACTGTAGTGGCATGACATATAGTCCCTGTTCGAGCCTGTGGCTTAAATATTGGAGGCTTATTCAACCAACTATCACTCCACACATCTACCTCAGAACCATCTCCTATTCGCCATCGACTTCCATTCCGCAGCACTTCCCGACCAGCCAAAAGACTAGGCCACACAAAAGAAGGATTGTGTCCTAACTTCGCCTTCATAAAAGTACTATTATGGAAGTACTTAGCCTTAAGAATCCGATAGCTCAAAGAGTTATCATTCGAATCAACCGCCAACCTTGCTTTGCTAACAAAGCCAGATTAAAAGCTTCGAAATCCTTAAATCCCAAGCCTCCGTACGACTTCGAAACACACAGATCATCCCATGCCTTCCAATGGATCTTCCGCTTAGTATCGGTACTCCCCACCAAAACCTTGCGATTAACATGTTCGGCTCATGAAGAAAAGACTTTGGGAATTTGAAGCAACTCATCAGATATGTCGGAATTGCTTGTGCTACTGCTTGGATCATGACCGCTTTAACTGCAATAGATAACAATCTGCCACTCCAGCTCTGAATCCGTTTCCACAAACGGTCCTTAATAATCTCCAATTCCGCCCTTTTAGACTTTCCTATCATTATTGGCATTCCCAGGTACTTATCACGAGACAAAAATTTTTGTATTCGTAAATGATTCTGAATTTCCCTCCGTAAATCTTCAGGAGTGTTTTTATTAAACATTACCGCTGACTTGTCAATATTAATAAATTGCCCAGATGCTAATTCAAAAATTTTCAAAATCCTCATAACCGCATCACATTCCGTCAACAATGCTCTGACAAACAAAAGACTGTCATCCGCGAAGAACAAATGGGAAACCCTCGGAGCTTCCTAGCAATAGAAATTCCCCTGATATCACCTACCCGTTCAGCATGCTGCAACATACATGACAAACCTTCCATTCATAACAAAAACAAATAAGGCGACAAAGGGTCACCTTGCTCGAACTCCTCTTGTAGGCACTACCGTCTCCGAGTGTACTCCATTAATCATAATTGAATAAGTCACAGTTCGGACAGTAGCCATAACCAAACCTATCCAACATTCTGAAAAACCCATTCGCCTCATCATAGCTTCAAGAAAATCTCATTCTATACGATCATATGCTTTACTAAGATCTAACTTCAAAGCCATATGATAATCACTACCTGATCTTTTATTCTTCATGTAATGAACATTTTCAAAAGCAATTAAAGCACTATCAAAAATCATCCGCCCTGGAACAAATGCACTTTGCATCGGCCCAATAATATGAGGCAAAACTTCTTTTAACCGATTCGCAAGTGCCTTTGAAATAATTTTAAAAATTACATTACATAAACTAATTGGCCTGAAATCTTTAACATTACAGGGGTTATCTATTTTCGGAACCAACACAACATTAGTGTGGTTAATATTTAACAAAGGCATCTCCAAATTTAAAAAAGACAAAGCCAAGGTACTCACCTCATCACCAACAATGTTCCAAAACCGTTGATAAAACAATGGAGACATTCCATCCGGTCCAGCAACCTTATTAGATTCCATATCAAACACTGCCACTCTTATCTCTTCACGTGTAAATTCTCTGTCCAACATAGCACTCATAGAAGTAGAAACCCGCCTATCCATAATCCCCGTCACTTGATGTATATGAGAGATAGTGGGGTGTATCGATGAAAATATATCTTTATAATACCGGACAATAACATTCTCCACCGACACACAATCAGTCTGCCATTCCCCCATCTCATCTTGTAAAGAAACAATAGCACTACGGCGCTTTCGATGATTTGCTATTGAATGGAAAAACCTGGAATTTCGGTCTCCTTCTTTCAACCATGATGTCTTCGCCCGTTGCCTCCACATAACTTATTCCTTATCATAAAGATCATTTGATTCATCTAGACAATCATGCAGCATCTAGGATTCCCCACACCTTTGAGCTTCGATATATAGCTTATCAAGCTCCTTTTTCTTGTCTCAAATCGCAAATTTGACATTCCCAAACACACACCTATTCCAATCCGCCAACTTCTCTCCACAATGACGAATTCGTTGTTGAACATCTCCATCCACTAGGCCATTCCAACTTTCATATACAACCTTCTCGATATCATCATGTAATAACCACATTCCTTCAAACCAAAACTGCTTACGACTCCGTACCTCCATCTCCGGTCTTTCCAGTACATGATCAGAGACCGATGTCATCAAACTCTGCACAAAAGAAAATTGAAACCTCTCCAACCAGCTCTTCTTAGAAAAACATCGATCTAAACGCTCAAAAATAAACTCATCCTCCATACGTCTAGACCAAGTCATTAGTGATCCTTTAATAGGAATATCATGGAAATTACAATTATTCACTACCTCCCTAAACATATTCATCTGTCGTTGAGAACGCATAGGGCCTCATATTTTTTCATTATTAGACAATATTTCGTTAAAATCGCCTGAACAAAGCCATGCCAATGGAGACTGGGAAGCTAATAATTCTAACAGAGCCCACGATTCATGTTTCCGGCTTGTCTCTGGACGGCCATAAAATCCAATAAAGCGCCACATATCACTAATATGCGTTCCAACATGAGCATCAATATGAGAATTATAGAAAGACACAATATTCACAGTAATAGAATTCAACCAGAGCAAAGCTAGACCGCCAGCTCGTTCTACACTATTAACAACAAAACAAGAATCATAACCCAAAGAGTATCTGATCCATTCCATTTCAGAACTACATCTTTTAGTTTCAGACAAAAATAAAATATGAGGCTTATTACAATTTATTAAACATGGCCCAAGAATATTGATACCAAAAGAGTTGCGTACCAATGAAATTTGCGTTGACCAAATATTTTTTTTAAGTAAAAACGGCTACTTATGCATTTTTCAAGGAGTTGGATTACAAATATTGGAAGGTAAATAACCTACCCACACCCCTTAGAATTGTCCAACTGACAGTCAGATTTTGCAATGTTATGGGCTAAAATATTTGCTCACCGTTTTACAAATGAAAAGAGATGAAATCAAACTGTAAGGAAAGAGTTAGAATATCATGAATCAAGACCACATCCATCCACAATGACTCTTTGCCCTTCCCAATCTCTTCAATTGTCATCTCGCTGTCTGATTCAACCAATATTGCGCTGTAGCCTTGCTCCCAAGCCGACTCCATACCAAACACAATTGCCATGCACTCTGCAGTCTGCATGCAGCGCACTTACAACACCAGCCACCTTGCTTATACCACCTAAAGCAACATCACCCATGCCATTTCGGATAACGAAGCCAAGAATATTAGACTAGAGTTGGAATCTCAAAATTCTCTTATTTTGCATGGTCCGGACAATGCACCATGTTATCCGTCTGTCAACAAGTCAATAATCGGTTTTGATCGGTTCAATCGGACCAATTTTGACCGGTTTTGCCATGTTGACTCAAATTTAAAATTTTTAAATGTTGAAAAAAGATTTGCTGGTAGTGACATATGAACCCATAACATAGTAAAGATGTTATAAACTACTTAACCACTCTACCAAAATGCTTTTTATGTCATTGTTAAGCAACAATTAAAATTTATTATATATAAAAATCGTGTTTTGACTTCAATTGCCATCATCAGACCGAACCGATTGAACAGGTTTGACTGTCAATTGGAACCCTTATCGGTTCCATGGCCGGTCCGGTTTTAAAAAACCTTGCCTTTCGCTCATTATTTCTCTCCTTAAATATATATATATATATATATATATAATATAGTACGAAAAGCATGTTAGGCCCGATTTGTCATTGCGTTTGTAGATAAAAAAGCTGCTTTTGAACCCAAACACAATACCAAATAAATCCTGATTTGTATCAAAAGCTGATTTTGAACGCAAAAGTGAAGTCAACCCGAGAAGCTAATCCTTAGGTGCTTTTGCGTTTCAAAAGTGTTTTTAGACATTAAATGACTAAAATCCCCATATTATTTTTTTCTTTCCTTTTTAATTAGCATATCTTTTTTAGACATTTTATCCTTCAACCCCATTTTTTCACAGCAATAACAAACATTATTTACATTTTTCTACCGTAATTTAAAAAAGCACTTCTCAAAAGCATTTTTCCCAAACCAAACTTTTTCAAACTGCAACCTCAATACCAAACTAAGCCTTAGTTAAAGTTTGGTAATATATATGAGCGTTTAGGCTTACTAGTTTTAACTTTCACGTGCGTTGCACGTGGCCCAACATGTTTCGATTGAATATTTTTATGAAATTTTGATAACTACCCTATTGAATTTTGATAACCACGTTATTAAATTTTGATAATTGCCTATGAAATTGTGATAAACTCCATATGAAATTTTGATAACCTAACTATTAAATTTTAATAAACCTTCCTATGATTTTTGATAACCTCCCTGTGAGATTTTGTTAATCTTCCTATAATTTTTTGATACCATAGTATGAAATTTCGACAATCTTTTTATAAAATTATATATCATTATCAAGTTGAGCTCCTCTATTTAGTACTATATAAATAATTTATATATATTAAGCTCTTCCATTCGCAGATCAAGCTCGTCCATTCAGTCGTACAAACATATATAATTCATATTGAGCTCCTCCCTTTGATACTATATACATATACATATTCGAATTGAGATCCTCCAATCGGTAGCATATATAGCACGTTATCACACTGAGTTCCTCCATTCAACATTCCTTCACATAGAATATTATCAATTTGAGCTCCGTTCATTCAACATAACTACAAATGGTACATTATCAGTTTAAATGCTCTCATGTTCACCAACCTTCTATGGAGCATATCGTTTATTTGAGTTCTTTCGTTCGATATTTCTCCATGGAGTACATTATCAACTTGAGTTCTCCTATCCACCATCATTCCTAGAGCGCACTCTCCTACTCAATCCTAAAAAGTTGAGCACTCCCCTTTTCAGCATTCATGGCATATCTCTAATTCATCTCACATAGCACCATACAGTTCAAAAAAGGGGCGCATTACCAAATCGAGCATTCTACGACTCAACACTCTCCATATGGAGTATACATCCAGATCAAATACCTTACGTTCGAAACTATCTAGTTATGTGACTGGTGAGACTGTTTAGCTTAAATCGTCCCAACTTACCCACCTGACGTTCAGTTTCATAGCCGTTTGTGCAATCATTTTAGAACTGCTCTCAAACCTAGGGGGCAATGTTGAGCCCATGTTGAACGGCCGAAAGCCACACTATATATATAGAGAACTACTCCACACGTAAAGTAAAAGTTCATTATCTCCACTCTTTAGATCTTAAGCTCTCTAAACACCTTAAGACTCCACTAACTTCAGTATCTCTAAAGTCCAAACACATTAATATCCTAATCTCTCTCTAAGAAGTTTCAACAACTCACGTTTAACCCTTGTCCTTAGTGCATTTAATCCCAATCCCATTGTAATATAATCATCTCTTCTAGTTGTGGGAAAAAATTATGAAAGTCACAATCTTACAACGGTATAAATTATCAAATCACACAATATAATTAATTTATTTTATATTTCCAATAGAATAATGTTGAAAAAAATGTTACGTAACTCAAATATCAAAGAAAACACTAAATTTAAAGGATTACGTAAGAACGCGACATGATAATCCAAACACCTTCACCCAAGACCTAAATTTCTTTCCCAATTTCAAACATATAATTTTTTTAATAAGAACAAAAGCAAAAAATCATCAAAATTCGTACATAGTTTAAAATTTCAACTCCTTTGAAAAATCGTTTTAAGAAATCATCAAACATAATATTAAAAGAAATGAAGAAAATAAGTTAAAAAGAGTGATAAAGGAAAATGAAATTCCCAAAGCATGACAAAAACTTATTAATACCATATCTAGAAGGTAGTTTTTTTTATAACCGCAAAAATAACAGAAATTTAATGGAAAAAGAAAAATTCAAACTCTTTTCATGGCCATTGTACCTTATGAACATACGTTTATAAAACATAAAAGTATAATTTTAAGTAATAGCAATTTAGAAATATTTTTGAAAAAATGGTACGATTGGAAAATATAAAGTTTCTCATCATTCTTACTTTTATATATAGTATAGATATAGATTTGAAGAAACAATTGATTTTGTCTCATTTCGCCCAATAGGCCCGTTTGAGTCTATGAAGCCCAAATTGTTAAGTCAGATGTCTTGAAATCTAAATGTGATATTATTAGATCCAATTCGTTAATATGGAAGCCCAAAAAAAGGAGTTCAAATCCAATAAGTAATTATAATTCAGTGATTCGATGCAGCATTGTTAAATCCTACTTAAAAGAGGACTTCAAAAGAGTAGTTTTAGAACAAATTTCATACTTTTAATTTAGAGCTCAGGAAAATGCAAATGAGGTACCCTTAGAAAAAGGATTTCAAGATCTACAACTTTTCTGTTGGACGATTTTGCCCTTGAAATATCTAGACAGAATTGATCTTCTCCTAAACCGACTTGGAGAATGTTTGGACGAAAATTCAGATATTAAAGATGATGTGGAGCATTCCTATATATTGGCCAAGTTGGATCCTAATTAATGAGGATAATCTAAATTTTCATTATTTTAATAATGAAAAAATTAAAATATTATTTAATAATGACGATTTAGAAATATATTTCAAAAAAAAAGGTACAATCAGAAAACATAAAGTTTTCCCTTATTTGTACTTTTATATATAATATAATATAGATGACTATGTGTTGTGCCTACTGCCTCCATATGATTGGTTTATTATTTGTTTATTTAGTAGCTAAAATGGAGTTCTACATTTTCAATTGTTTTATGTCAATTAATGCAAATTCTTTAGAATAAAAAGTCATGTAGTTGAGTCAAGCTGCTTTTTTTTTTATTTACACTTTTGATTATATATTAAACAAAGAAACTTAAGACTTAAAAGAGAAATCTTTTTGGTCAAAGAATTAATATTGATATTATTAAAAATTATATATACGCCGATCAAAACCTGACACATGTCATCATAATAAACGAGTGCAACAAGATAACACACCACACATGTCGACATAGGACTTAGGAAACATGTTTGAAATTTCTGAGCCTTTGATTGCTTTTTATATAAGGGTTTTGATATATATATATATATATATATTCAAGGTTCTATTTTAGAGGATATTGTATCCTCTGCTGCATAATCAAAGGCGGATCCTTGTATATATTGAGGGAGCCATGCCCCCTAAAATGAAAAATTTTCCCTAACACTACATAAATTTTCATATATTTATACTTGAAAATTTTCGAAAGTCAAATGGGTTAAGAGATTCCTATCATACTTGATAAACCCAACATGTCATTATCGAAAGTCACATCACCGTCACCATAGCAAATAGCCAAGTAGGGTAGTTTGATCATTAGTAGTCTTCCAGCTCACTACAAGTTCACACACATCCTCATTAAGTCTGATACCATAAGAAGTGAAGAGACTTCGCACTATTCCAACAGCTCTTTCAGTTATCAATATGTCAAACAAAGAACTTATAAGATTAAAGTAATTGGTTAGTAAAATTGGTAAAATTGGGTTGTAAGTTGATAAAAACAATATTAAAGCCAATGATAAAGAATTCATTAGGAATGAGAAAGAAGGAGGAAATGAAGAAAAACTTACTTAATAACATGAAGCGTAAGAGACCTTAAAGAATTCCTCTGACCCATAGGCGTAGTCTTGATAAATCCACATGGTTGGCAAAATTCCTCAACGGTTTTAAGGGGCTGTAGAAAACAAAAAGTTAGGCTAGACACATAAGTAGATATTATTACTCATGATAATATTATACTGTAATTCATTATTCAGCAGATTTTACCTTTGTTGAATGATTTGAGGACTGGATGGGGTGAAAATCACCGGAGTCCCTCTATTATACAATTTCTGCATTTTGGTCCTCCCCGTGGTCCCTGGCGTTATTGAGCAGTGACGGACCTGTCTAAATTGCTAATGTGGCGTTAACACCGTGTACTATGCTGCCGTGGCATCAACGTGTCACTGGCATGTCAATGACACATGGTATACAATTTAAATTTGATTTTTTATTAAAAAATTAAAAACAATAAAAATAACCAGGCGGTCCCTATACTATACTAAAATGTGATTTTTGGTCCCTGTACTATCAACTTTGTTCCTCCGCAGACCTTATACATTCATTGAGGGTTTATGGGTTGACATATATCCTTTAGAGAATAGTTTTGAATTTAAAAAACAAAATTATTTCAGGAAACAGGTATGTGTTAACACTTCACCCCGTTTGTAGACTTCAAAATTTACATCATATGATCTCCTATTTTTTTAGATAGACTTTTCTTTTAGATAGACTAGAAAAACAAAAAAACTCGGTTCTTATTTTTGTATTCTATTTTTGTATTATATCACTTTCACTCATTTTCCATTTATTCTATATATATTTTTTATTTATTCTAATTATTTTATTCTAATTCTATGTATTTCTTTTTTATTTAAAAATTATTAATTTATTATTAAATTATTCATTTTCATTTCTAAAGGGAGTCAAAAATATATTCTATATTAGCTAGAAATGGAATTAGCTAGAAATGTATTTTTTTTTTCAATTGAAAATTCCCAACAATAATTATACTTATTAGAATTAGGGGGGTGTATTATATAATAACCAATTAAAATACTAGTTTTTCTTTTTTAATTTTATTGTAGTAGTAATTTTATTTTGATTACTATAAGGATTATTTGTCGATAGTTATTTGATATACACAGTGTAAAATTTTGGACTCCACAAGCAGGTTGAGGAGTTGACACATACCCATTTTCTGAATTAATTTTGTTTTAAATTCAAAAATATTCCCTAAAGGCTACATGTCAACCCTTAAAGCCGTTGACAGTGTATTATATAATTTTTCATTATTAATGTTAATCTGCTATGCTAAACTCCGTTGACAGTGTATTATATAATTTTTCATTATTTATCTAAGTATATTTATTGATACATTCACAATGTGAAATTTGGACTCCACATGCGGGGTGAGAAGTTGACACATACTCATTTTCTGAATTAATTTTGTTTTGAAAATGATTTATTATCAGGTCTAACGTCAGTGGAGTTTAGCAGACTGCATTTGCAGGTTTTTTTTTGAGGTACTGAAATGCGGGTTTAAAAGGTTGACAAGTGTCTCCTTAAGGAATAGATTTAAATATTAAAATTATAAATTTAATTAATTATGAAATGTGAGTACTTGTCAACATTTTAACCAGATTGTGGAGTCCAAAAACTCCACTGCCTGTGTACCTAATAACTCTTTTAAAATTTAAAACTATTCCTTGAAGGACAAATCTTAGCCCTTAACCTCCGCATGTGTAGTCTGCTAAACTACACTGACAGTGTTTTGTATAATTTTCCTTTATAATAGTTTCTGAAGTTTTTGAACTCCACAAGTGGGTTAAAATAATTTTCCTTTATAAGAGTTTCTGGAGTTTTTGGACTCCATAAATGAGTCAAAATATTGACACATACCCCATTTCATGATTAATTAAATATTTAATATTAATATTTATTCCATAAATTAACGACACGTATCAACTCTTAAACCCCGCTAAACTCCACAGACGTGCCACCAAAAAAAAAAAAAACTCCACGAACGGTGGACACGAGAATAACTCATAAAATAATATATACACTACATGGGACTAGATTTTGGCACATTCACTTCGTGAATGGAATTATATTTGTAATATTTAATTTTTTATGAATTTTGAAATAAACACTTTCACATGTATTTCTTTTTAAATTAAATCTGTGGATAATAAATAGTTGGTAGTTTTATCTTTGAAAAGTTAGTGGTATTTTCTTCTATAATTAATTAAGTTTGGGGTGGTTTTCTTTTCAAATTGATAAGTTTTTTATTTTTTAAAAAAATCATAAAATACATTTTTACCCTTTAATTGGTGATTTTCCTTCAAATTGGTAGTTTTAACTTTTGGTATTTAAGTATTTTGTTAACTGAGTTTATCTCCGAGTTAACTCGTGAGATAAACTCAGAAACGCACATTATAATTAGTATAGATTGTTGGCTCATTTGGGGATAATATTAATAAGTCATAAAAAAAACTCATAAAATATACTAAATGGGGATTGTGGGCCTAATTGGGAGGGCTTGGGTAAGGCCTCTTCGAGTTAAGCGAATTACTTCCGGGTTCAAGAAACTGACCCGCCGGCCCGTTTCTTATTTCATATTTTCCTTTTATAAATAAATTAAAATCGTGTGATATATATACTAGCTAGTACTAGTACTAGTATTAAGAAAGAGCCAGAGAAGGTCGGCTAGGGTTTGTAATTTGTTCAACAAGGCAACATAGAATTAGGTTAATTAGGGTTTGCAAAGATGGATTATCTGACCAAAAAAGATAAACAGAGGATGATCAAGTTGCATAAAGCGCCGGAACTGGGCGATTTATTGGTAAAATCCTTACCAAGATCTGCCGGCCGGGAAGAGTGGTGGTGCGAGAATGGCGGTGTGTGCTTTGGTTTTAACGGAGGAGGAGCATTGAGGATCTTCTTCGCAAATCCAAAGGATCAATCGGTCTACCACGTTGATGATTTCGATTATACCAACCTCGGCCTCGCTGAACAAGGCTGGCTTGCTTTCACCCTGGTTGGGTCAAGGATCTATGTAGTCGGCGGCGGCTTTCGCGACGTGGCTGCTCATGTCTACTATTGCGATCTGGAAAATCAACCGCCTACTGGAGGTAAATATGAATGGAAGGCTGGCCCTAAAATGAAAAGTCACAAGCATGATCCTTTGGTTATTTCTTTTGCGGGTAGCCTCTATGTGCTTTCTCTTATTAAGTGTAAATGTGTCCCTTTTGAGGTCCTTCACAAAGGAGCCGATGAATGGGTTTCGCTGAAATTTCCAAATCTGAAGCTTTTTACCGCTTATGACACTAGATACTGTTCTGGATCCTATGTCTTTGAAGAAGGTAAGAAGATCCTTGTTCTTTTATCTGATCCTGCTGAGTCTACCCACACTTTGTGGATATATGATGTTGATCTGAATGTTTGGGACCATAAGGATGTGTTTTCTCCTGATTATACCTTCCCTGTCAAGGACCTTGATTTATTGCACCCCAATAATAACTCATTTGTTATCAATGGTAGTAGCTTTGGCGATGATAAAGAAGCTTTACTCGGACCTCTGGGTTTGACGAATGTTTTGCCGCTACCAAAGGCAAACAAATATGGGGTAGTTCCTAGTTATCCTTATTGCTGGCATCTTCTCCGTTTAAGGGATACAAGGTTCTGTGCCCTTTTAGTATATGCGCATCGAATTTTGGATCAAGATGTGGGGTTCGTTTCTAGAGCTCGTGTAGGATTTGGCACTTTTGATTTGGTTGAAGTTGAACCTCCTCCATCAGGGCAAAAGCCACATCAATACGAGATTGGAAAATTGAAGAAGATCACGTTTACTGATATTGCCATCGGTAGGACCTCTCTCATTCCTTGTACTACTATTGTGCCTTGCACAAAATGTAATCTACTCCCCCTTAATTCTCCATTCAAAAGATTATAACTAATTTTTCTCTTTATTTCTGATATACAATTGTCCTCTTATCTTATTGCAGAGGATGTTTATTAATTTTTCTTATTTTCCCCTTTACCTAGGGCCGGACCAACAAACATCCTCATCCTCGACGGCGAAGGGAGGAATAACCGTAGATTCTGGGTCGGTGTCAAGCAGGCGGAAAATAGTACCTGAACTTTTCCCCCTGTCAACAAAGCTCTGCTAAAAGAATAGCTCAGGCAAGGGGAACCTTTGCCGAAGAGTGAGTTAGTTCTATCTTTGTAATATCTCAATGTAGCTACTTCCAATCTCTATTCTCCAATTGCCTTGCATTATATTATTTTACGTTTGGTTAGACTCAGAGGTTATTTAGAAACCGTTGGAACTTGCTAATGCACCTATATAGCATATGGCCTTTATACACTATTTTGTAATGGTATGCTATGTTATATACAAAACTAAATATTGATTAGCATAGTATTATGATATATATTACATGCTATATTTGGACAGGTCTATTGTTGCACACAAGTGAAGTTAATAATGTCTTTTTCAAGGTATTAGCATAGTGTTCTGATTGGACTTCTTAATTAGATTGAGTAGATCGATTTTTAGTTCATCCGTGTAGGTTATGTGTGCTGTCAGGTCAACCACCATTGCTGGGCAATGCTGGCCCTATCCCTCCAGATTCCAGAAGCATATATCTTAGTGTACTGTTTTCTACACTAAATAGAACTAGTGTTTTTGTTGCCCCTAGGAATGTTAATACCCATGGCACTTGTTGTCAAGTACTAGTAAACAACTGTTAATGACCATTATATTGAATGCTTGTTTCTTTGTATATATATATATATACTAGTTAATTGCTGAGACTGAACTTGATCCCTTTTTTTTGTTTAGACTGTACCTGGACTGGCTCATGCCGATTGAGGACATCCCCTACTGGAGGTGGGAATAGCAAGCAGACATATCATCCGAAGAAAGATGGAGGAAACTCAGCTATATATACTTTTGTTGTTTTGTTAAGGTTTGAGCGTAAATGGTTCCTAGTAATCTTAGTTTTAGACTTTTAGTTTAGTAATTAGCTCAATTTGTTTATGGATCTTTCAATCTGCTGTTGAGGAGATTACTGGATGGTTTGTGAAAGTGGCTTTGACTCTGTGGCTTGCTTTCTATAAGCAATATATATATATTTCTATTTTCCTATAATTTTTGAATATTTGGTGGGAATTGATCCTGCTCCTGCGTAGTTAAATGATCAATATGAGAATAATATAATATGATTAGAATTTAGAGTTCTCTTGCACAATAGTGGTTCTCGTGCTGGAAAAATGGCTGAAATCTCAATTTGGTACCAAACCTTTCACGAAAAACTCACCAAACCTTTTATTTCGTCTAATTTAGTATCAAACGTTTTATAAATGGACCAATTTTGTACTTTTTCAGGTTGGGCTCAGAAAGTGCAACCCACGCACCGTTAACTCCTAATGCCGTTAACTACGTGGCTTGTTTTAATATTTTTTATTTTTTAATATTTTTTATATTTTATTTTTTTTAATTTTTTTAAACCAACTTACTAAACGTTTTAAAATTGGCTCAAAATTGGATCAATTTAGATTTTTTTTGCTAATTATTTCAAATCTCTCTCTATTTTTTTTTTACTCTAACTAAATTCTGCTTATACTTATTTCAAAAGAAATAAGAATTTAGTCAAAGAAAAATAAGAAGCAACTTTTTAAAACAATATGCTAAACTTGCATAAATAAATTCTTAACAATATGTAAAGCCATTAAATATCATCAAATGTCAACTACACCAAACAACAAAGAGATGGTAAATTGAAATCTTGAACAAAAAATTACATAACCATAAGAAATTTCAAACAGTGGGAAAACCTAGCATTGAAATATTCGAAATTGGCTTATTGCTCAAAAAGGTCCCTGAATTTACACAAAACGGCCAAATAAGCCCTTGAAATCTAATTGCAGCCAAATAAGCCCCTGAACTCTTTAAAAAGGCCAAATAAGCCCTTTTCTGATGGCTAAATGTTGAAATAAGGACTAAACGTTTCAAGATTTTCTCAAATAAGGATCAAAATACACAATTCCAACAAATTAAAACACATAATTAATATTTTTTTACAAATTTGATACAATATAAGTTAATACTAGTGTGTGAGATATATATAAACTGAATAATTTTATATCATATTACGTTTAATGAATTTATTTTGATTAATAGTTTTTGATTTTTAATTAACACGATAATATCATTTTTCTATCAAATTTAACGTATACGCATGAGAAACATTTGTTTTCATTTAAAAATTCTCTAATTTATAAAAATCTGTTAAGTATGTGTTTTAATTTGTTGGAATTGTGTATGTTGATCCTTATTTGAGAAAATCTTGAAACGTTTAGTCCTTATTTCAGTATTTAGCCATCAGAAAAGGGCTTATTTGGCCTTTTAAAAGAGTTCAGGGGCTTATTTGACTGCAATTAGAGTTCAGGGGCTTATTTGGCCGTTTTGTGTAAGTTCAGGGGCCTTTTTGAGCAATAAGCCATTCAAAATTAGATACTACACACTTAAATAAATTAAACCCAAAATTAGAATCATCCAGAGCAATTCAAAGTACTATTCGCTCACCAAAGCTATAACAATTTAACTAATCTTAAATTGAAGTAATTAAAAGGAAGCTACTTTACTTACTTGGAGTCAGACCAAACCCCCAAAGATTATGATTTTCCTCCCTGATTAATAAAGTCGCATCCTTGCCTTCCTATTTGGTATTCATGCGACTGGAGCTGTGTTTTTTGGCGACGGCCTCAACATAAGAGGCAGTTGAACATATTTGATTTTGATAAAAATCCGACGATGGATTCACCGGAATCGGGATTTGAAGTCGTGGCGTAGGAGTGTTTTGTGTTAGACTGAAGGGGACAACAACCTCTGCTCGTCGGGTCGGATGCATCTCAGCGTCCACCGTAGTGTCCTCCATGGGATTAACTCCATCTCCATCATCTTCAGCCCCCCATCCGATTCAACATCACCACTAGCAGCAGATCCAACCTCGTCATTTACCCTTACCGCCAAACCTTTTTTGTAGTACGAGAGTGGGAAAGATCGAATGGAGAGGTCTCGGTTTAGACATATTGGTCTGGGTCTATTTCCCATCTATATTCTAGAGAAAAAGCAGCTTTCCTAGTAAGAGAGGGTTTTTTTAAAAGAAGGAGGAGGATGGAAAGGAAAGAGGAAGAGGTGACGGTGGAGGAGCTGCACAGAGGAAGATCAAGCCAGGCGGCGCTAGGGTTTAGTGGAAAGAGGGGTATCGGGTTTGAAGAAGAAAGGAGAAGGAAAAAGAAAATTAAAAGGAAAAGAAGAAAGGGGAAGAAACGGAAGAGAATAGGAGTGGGATTTAATTAATAATTAGGTTTTTTAAA
This sequence comes from Corchorus capsularis, assembly GCA_001974805.1. Taxonomy (NCBI): domain Eukaryota; kingdom Viridiplantae; phylum Streptophyta; class Magnoliopsida; order Malvales; family Malvaceae; genus Corchorus; species Corchorus capsularis. The sequence goes on along the minus strand of AWWV01011791.1, from coordinate 130,116 downwards.
TATTTTTTTATTAATTAAAAATGGCACGTGGCTTTTTTTTAAAAAAAAAATTCTCTTAACACGTTATTTAATGTGCGTGTAGTTTACTCTCTGACAGACACCCGAAAAAGTACTAATTAAATTGGTCAATTTATAAAACGTTTGGTATCAAATTGGACGAAATAAAAAGGTTTGATACTAAGTTGTGATTTTCGTGAAAGGTTTGGTACCAAATTGAGATTTCAGCCCTGGAAAAATGGGATCAACTCTGAAATGTTCCCTCACTGTCTTAATGGGAGATGTTTCATTCCTGCCTTAAAAAGCATTGAACACAAAGTGTAAGGAGGTTCCACATCTTATTTTAAGCGGCAATCTTTTACCAAGTGCACCGAAAAGAAAGAACAATATTTCAAATGTAATCATCATCTAGACTAATATTATTTTCACCAAAAAAAAAAATAATATTTTAAATTGGGAATTAACAAATATGTTTGCCTCGATTAGGTTGTAGCTTTGCCCAATGCCCTCCATGGGAAGAATCTTGTATATATAATAACCAAGTTTTAGAAATTGTGATTTCTGATGAATTTTCAAAAGGTCTGCATCAATCAACATATGCTTAGATTACATTATCAAAGATTACCAACCCATTATTGCAATATATATATATATATATATATATTTTAGATATAATAGGCAATTATATCATGGTTTTTGTTTATGCTATAAAACAATGACGTTTGTTCAAATATTTTGCAATCGGTTACTTTCATTGTTGTCCAGAACGTTCAATGGAAAACTCCAATGGAAGACTATCAAAGAAAACACTTAGGTGGCGTTTGGTTCAGGTTAATGACATATTACCGTTGGTAATAACATTACTGCCAGTAATGTTATTACCAGTAATGTACACCAAAAGTTGTTTGGTTCGCCCCCTCGGTAATGTTGGGGTAATGACATTAACCCGTTTGGTATAGGGTAATATTTTTGCACCTAAAATGCATAGATTACATAAATACCCTCATTCAATCCTTTACATAAAATTTGCTAAGGCAAAAAAAAATGGACCTATCCTTGCAATTCTAAGCAAAATATAACACAATTATAATGTCTCCAATATGTAATTCACAAATATAGTAAAGTCAATATTGATCAACAATATGAAATTAACTTGAACAACAAATATAAGATAAAATTAACCCATTTTTGCTGAAATATTTAACATTCATCTAAAATTCATGTTCAAATGGCTAAGACATATATACCATATGTAAATGTTAGCCAACCCCATAATTTACAAAAAAAAAATGCATACTTTGCCAACTAAAAATATACCAATCTAACAAATGTTTGTTAGCAATGATAAACCATCAGATATTATCAACAAAAAAAAAAGTTTTTGGAGTCTTTAAACTATCATCAAAATGATACCAGTGTTATGTCAAACTTATTCCCCCAAATACTAGAAACTGTCAACAGAAGTTCCACTCTACATATCCTTGGAAATATCTTCAAAATCAAACGGTGGCCGGTAAGGATGGACTTCACACTGTTGCTCTGTCTTCTCCAAAAAGGATGCCAAGTGATTTAACTGTTGGGAATATTAAACTATTATATATATAGAACATAAATTCAAAACATATAAAACACCAAAACTCAACTTGAAACCATTAATTACATCAGAAACCCTAAAATTTAACAAACCCCCAAATTTATTTCATAAGAAACCCAACATTTCACAAATACCCAAATTAATTTCATTAGAAACCCTAGAATTCCATAAAGCTCCAAATTTCTTCCATCTAAAACCCTAATTTACAACAGAAAACCTAATCTAATTGAAACCCTAATTTAATTGAAAGAGAAAACCTTGAACCCAAATTTCAGAAACCCTAAAACCCCAATTCCATTTCAATCCGAGCCTAAAGTATCTCAAACAAACTAGAACAAAACGCCATACAGTGAAGCAAAGTATCGAATCAAACAAATTGGCCAAATAAACAGCAGATTAACTTCATTTCAAACCCAAAAAATATCAAACTCAAAATAAAAAATAAAAGGAGCAAGCATTCAAACTTACACGTTTCTGCAAAACGAAAACAACGGTGAAATCCAAGTCAAGCAGCAACGCCAACACCGTCAAACAGACCCTCGAACCACCAGAAGCAAACCCTCGAACCACGGAAGCAGAGCAAGAACGAATGGAGGCAAATTTCGAAAGAGTGAGAGAGAATGGTGCTACCTAGGGTTTAAAATGTTAGCAAATATTGGCTGATATGTTTTTAAGAAATTCGGTTTTTTCATTTTGGTATTAGTTGTAATAATTATGAAAACATGGGGCATCTTTGTCCAAAATGGCTAAATATTGAGGGCAAGTTTGGACACAATTTTTTAGCCATCCGGTAATGTCACAATACCTAAGGGACCCTAGGTATTGACATTACCGGTAATCTTGTCAAAAAGCTGACGTGGCACCGTAATCTCATTACCGGGTAATTTCAGATTATGGGTAACCAAACGCGTTAAAAAACCATTACCGGGATAATATCCCATGACCGGTAACCAACCACTACCTTAAAATGAAAGAATAATGGAAAGAAAGAATAATGGAAACGGATTCGATGGGATGAAGTTCCTGGGTTCACGAAACTGACCCGCTGGCCCCGTTTATTATTTAATTTTTTCCTTTAATAAATAATTTAAAATCGTGAAAGAACTAAGAAGTAAATTAAAATCGTTAAAGGACTAAGAAGTATATATATATACTCACTCCATTCCAAAATAACTGTCGTTAAAGGACAGTTAGTTTGGTGGGAACGGAGGGAGTATATAGATAGAGTGTAAAAACATTAATGCATTTAATCTAATGTTCCATTTCTACCAAAAAAAAAACATTAATGCAATTGGAAGAACTAATAAGCATATGTAATTTTGAGATAACAAGTCATTGCCGCATATAACAAAAATAATTCATCACTTAAAAGATAGCAACAGAAATAACAAAATCTCTAAGCCATTGATGTCTAGAAAACTATAACTAAACTGTGTCAAAAACACATTTCATCATACTTGATAGAAGTTCAAAATAAGCTCATTTTTTAAAAACAAAACATGTCCAAAATAAAATTCTCATCCTATTCCCAAACAGTTGCAGGAGCAGCCATTTCTTGTGGAGGAATTGAGGCTGGAGGAGGAATTGCGGTATCCCAACCATCAGCGGCCCCTACATTTCAACAAAGCAGAAGATTAGGAAAAAGAAATTATCATTATGATTATTCAAATCAAGGCAATTACATTAAAACATTTCCTACCTTGCTCAGGTATCCAGCTAACAGAAGGAACACCAGAAATAGGTTGCTGAACAACATCAGAAGTCCACTGGTCACCGATTGGTGCGGACCATTCACCGCCTAGACCCATGCCATAATCTGCAGCTGGGAGTCCATACTCAGCAGGGACAGCTGCCTCTTCCTCTTCCTGCTGTTTAGCTTCTTCAGGCTCCCTGTAGAAAAATAGATCCACCTGCATGCATTGTCAAAGTATGAAAACCTGCAAGTATTAAACATCCATAACAAATAAACAACATTAAATTTTGTCTCTCTTTTACCATCACATCCCACTTCTGTTGAGGAGCAATTGTACCACGCATCTGAAGAACCATCCTTGCTAGAAGCCAGAACAGACAACCAATGCTGTGTTTTCCCTTGTTGTTAGCAGGAATACCAATGTCAACGTATCGCATTGGTGAGTCAGTGTCACAGAAGGCAATGGTTGGAATATTTCCAAGAGCTGCTTCCTTGATAGGCTGCAGATAATAATATACTCAATTGTTAACTCATCCAATACTCAACTATATAAGAGGTATAATCATTGTGCAGTTGAAACTTAAAGAAATCCAACACTTAAGTTCAATTTACCTGATGGTCAGTTCTTGGGTCAGTGAGGATAAGGAGGCGAGGCTCACTGAAAGATGTTTGGAGCTGGTTAGTGAATGTACCAGGAGTGTGCCTTCCAGCAATAGCATGAGCACCGGTGTACTGGGCAAATTTCAGGACAGCCCTCTGACCATAGGGTCTTGCAGATTGGACAATGATGTCCTGTGGGTTCTCAATTGCAACAATGACACGTGCTGCGAGCTGAAGCTTCTCCCATGTCTTGCCAAGGTTGATGATGTAGATTCCTAGAGAGGCAGAGAAATAGTTCAAATCACCAATGACACAAATCATAAAGACAGACAATTTATGCTTATTCTAACCAAAATCTATTGCAAACACCAATCCTTCTCTGCTAGATAACACATCATCTATGTTTAGACCACACAAATCAATCAGGTGCCTCTGTTGTGCTAGCAAACAATTGCCACAATTACACAGCTAAAAGGAACCAAACATAAAAATAACAAAGTATTAACCATCAAATTGTGTCAATAGAAACAATCCAAATCACAAGCTTTGTTAACATGAATAACCTCATTTTTCAGACCAATTCCTCATAGAACACTAATAAGAAATGAACAAGCTAATAGGAAAATAGATTCTTTCAATGTAATGCTTCGACAAGTATGAAATCCACAGATCTCCTAAAAAAGTTACATGCTTCACAAATCAAACAAAACAAAAACACCTAAAACTTTACAAATATAACACTATAAGAAAAACCCAAATCTCAAAACACCCAAACATAATCTAAAATGAGAAAACACACTAAGTTCCAGCAGACAAAAACCGAGGACTGAAACAAGTGATAATTCATGCCAAATAACAAAAAATGAACCAAACATAATAGAGATAAATAAGATATTTATAAAAACCGAGAGAAAGAGAGAGATATACCGTCATTGCGGCGCTTGAAGACGTAACGCTCCATCTGGAAATCACAGTTTTTGGTTCCAAGATGAACCTCGGCAGCCAACATCATCTGGATGTCGGCTTCTTTAGGAGAAAGCTGCCTTGCGGCTGCTGGAGCTTGCGTAGCCATGATTTTGCTGGTTTTCTTCTTGCTAAAACCCTAAAAGGGGAGGGGGTTTCGGCAGAGGAGATTATAGAGAGGAAGCAAATGAGGCTCTAGTGAGAGAGGCGAAGTGAAGTTTTACCATTCTTTATAAAGTAGTAGGGTTTCGAAGCGGCTTAGAGAACCCTAGTTTCTGTTAATTACCGAAACACCCTCCTTTCTTCTTCGTATTTCCGGTTTCTTTCGGGCTTTTAAAATGGGCCAATTTATTGGACCGTATTAGGGAAAGGCCCAAAAATTTATAATTTTTTTTGGTTAATTTACAGAAGAGCCCAAATTAGAATAAAGACCCAAAACCACCCCTTCGGCGTTGGCCTCCATTAATAATCGTCTCTGCGTTAAACCCTAAACCTTCTTTCTTGCTCCTGTGCTTGAAGTCTGATGCGAAAATGTCAAAACCGAAATCCCCACAAGACGCAGAGCTCTTGAAGTCAGATATAGCTTCATTTGCTTCCTCTCTCGGCTTCTCCACTGATGCTTCCGTCCCTTACTCGGGCTTCAACGATGTGGATTTTCGGAAAGCCGGTCCCCTAAAACCTCCAAAGCCTTTGAAAACCCCAAAGAGTAAGAACCAAAGTTCACAAGTTGAGAAGAAACCCAATAATACCCAAATTCAAAAAAATGATAAAAATACCAGAAACAACCAGAGACCGAAGCCCATGCCCCCTGTTTTGTCGCTTGAAGACACCAACAAGAGCAATAGTTTTTCAAGAGAACATGATAAGTTCAAGAATTTGCCAGCTTTGCCTTTGGTAAAAGCGAGTGCTTTGAGTGTGTGGTACGAGGATGAGTTGGAGTTGGAGAAGAAAGTGTTTGGAGAAGAAGGGAAGGCGAAGAAGGCTGTGGAAGTTAGAAATGTGGATGAGTGGAAGAAATTGGTGGACAAAAAGAGGGAACTTGGGGAGAGATTGATGTTCCAATACGCTAAAGATTATGAGTTATCGAAAGGGAAGTCTGGTGATATGAAGATGGTAATGGCCAGTCAGAGGTCAGGGACGGCTGCTGATAAAGTTTCTGCCTTCACATTCATGATTGCGGATAATCCTGTTGCCAATTTGAAGTCGCTTGATGGGCTTTTGGGTATGATTCTTTTTTTTCTTTTTCTTTTTTCTTTTTTTGGTATACCGTTGTTAAGTAATTGTAGGGAATCTTTGGTTGCTGAGGTTATGGTTTTAATGCTTTTTATTTAATCATGGTGTTTGATACAATTATGTTTAGATGATGAACTTTTGGTTGTTTTTGCTTGCAAAATTAAGGAGTGCTTTTGCTTTTGTTCGCTATTAAAATTATTGTTTTAACATACTCAATTTATGAGTATACTTACCCATCATATTCTTGGTTCATTTGATTTATGGCTATGGAGTTAGTTCTGCTTGCTGAATTTCGCACATGTGTTGCTCTTTTGATGAATTTCTTTGAATAAATGTACTAGTTGGTACCATGATTTAATGGCCTGGTATACTTGTTCTATAAGCTAAACTGCTTGTTGAAATGGACTCTTTGTTGCAGGGTTGGTAACATCAAAAGTAGGAAAGCGCTATGCATTTACAGGATTTGATGCATTAAAAGAACTCTTTATTTCAAAGTTAGTTCTCTCTCTCTTCCTACCTATCGAAACTCCCTCTCCCTACTCGAGTTCCTTTAGCCACTCGCAATATGTATTTTAGTTTTACTCGGGGATAATAGTGTAAAAGATATAAGAGCTTTATCTGCTAAACTGTGCCCAAGATTGGTGACCTTTAATAGTGTTAGAGACAGAGTATGCAGTTGTACACTATAGCTAGATTTATGAGTCAAGTGTAGATTTCTGAAAACCCAAGCATTTTGATATTCTCTAGAAATGTGTTTTGTAATTTTTCATGGACTTTCTATTTACATTTATATGCTTCGATTTTTTCAGTCTGTTGCCTGATCGAAAGCTCAAAACGCTTCTACAGCGTCCTGTTAATGAGCTTCCGGAGAACAAAGATGGTTATTCCCTTCTACTTTTCTGGTATTGGGAGGATTGTTTGAAGCAGAGGTACGTTTAATTGTTTTTTCAACCTTATGGCAGTTACGCAGTTCCTAATATTAGTAAGCTTGCTATCAATTGTGTCTTGTTTGATTTTCTATGATGGTCCTTGAAGCCTGAATAAATTAATTTAACAAACCCTTCTGACACAAATACATATTGATATTGGTCATGCCAATTTCAGCTGCAATTGATTATGCACTTCAATCTAACAAATACACATCTTACACATATTTGACAACTTTTCAGGTATGAACGTTTTGTTATCGCAGTTGAGGAGGCATCGAGAGATATGTTGCCTGCTCTGAAAGACAAGGCACTGAAGGTTACTTCTCTATCTTAATTTTGGTGAAATATTGTTAAATCTATCAAAGCATATCTGACTTTTCACTGGATTATCTTCTTGGAATTCCAATTTACATGGTAGTTCAAGTTGACTGGATGCAGTTCATTGGAAGTGCATATATTTAAGTTTAGTTGGATTCAAAATAGATCCTAGAGTGGTCAAGAATGCCTTGCTCATAATTGTGCAAGGTTATGGTCTTACCGTTAGGATTGGAATCTGATATTGCCTAATGGGAATACTTAAAAGTGCTTGTTTTCTTTCCATTCTTGTTTCAATTAAGTTGTATGAGATGTGTCTAAACTTATTACATTTGTCAGACAATGTATATACTGCTAAAAAGTAAGTCAGAGCAAGAACGCAAGCTGCTATCTTCACTAGTTAACAAAGTAAGTTGGTGTTGGATTACCTTCACATTTTCTCTGGCTAAGCAATACACACCTCAGCTGCTTTTTAGGCTGTTCTGACTTGTCTCTTTATAATATGTTACGTACAGCTTGGAGATCCTCAAAATAAGGGTGCATCAAATGCTGATTATTACTTATCAAACCTTCTATCTGACCACCCAAATATGAAGGTACAAATTCTGATATATTGCACATATGCTCACTTGTCTTGTCTCTAGTAGGTGATGGATGGTAGACTTAATTGTTGGGAAAAAAATTTGAAGCAACTAAAATGTCTGTGCAAGAATTATCAATGGTGCTATTGCCTGCATTACAATGCAAAGGGCCTGTAAATTATTCTTATCTATTTCTTTTTTGGGCAGGCTGTGGTTATTGACGAAGTGGATAAATTTCTTTTTCGGCCTCATTTGGGACCACGTGCAAAGTACCATGCTGTATGTCTGTTCAGTACTTTGTAAATCTTTCGACATACCTACTATTGTAGCATCATTTTGTTTTACCACCAGTAATAGTGAATAATGAAATTTGATAGCAAAGTGCTTAAGCCTAATCGTGGAAGCTTATTTAGTGGATATGTTTGCATGTTATTTTCAAATCATCAGATGAGGAAGATTATTTTATCTCCTTCTTAAAGCTGCTAAGAGGGTCTTACAAGATATAAAAAGCAACTGTAGTGTATATAGCTCTGGGACGAACAAATAAATTTTCTTTGATTTCACATTCCATAAAAGTTCTGTTGGTGTCAATTTATTGGAATTGCTTGTAATTTTTAGATGTTTATCTTTGCAATACATGAATGGTTGCGTTTTCTCAATACAAAATGTCTCTATGTTTGAGCTGATTCCATTCTTATTGATTATGAACTAACTGTTCATGTCTCTAATCTGCCCTTATCATGGAATTGGGTCACTGCCACTGTTTTGAATTCGATTACCAACCTTATCATGGGATTCATTTTGTTAATTAGTTTCACCTGTGTAACTTTCTAATCTTCCCTTCGTCTTATACAGATCAATTTTTTGAGTCAAATTCGTTTAAGTCAGAAAGGAGATGGACCAAAGGTGGCAAAACGTTTGATAGATGTATACTTTGCACTTTTTAAGGTAGCTGCAGGTTTCTATTATATATATATATATATGGTTTAGTTTCTATGACTGCAGTTTCAGTGTTTTACTCGATTAACTTACAAAAGGCATGAAGTTTTAGCATTTTTCTCAAGATATGGGGCTGTGTGTTTAATGTGCTTTGTTATCCTCCTATTAGTGACCTTGTAAAAAGAAGAGATGAGAACTCTATATATCACATTTTCAGGTACTGATTACTGAGGCTGGTAGAAGTCAGGAGTTGGATAACAAAAGCAACAAATTGGTAAAACATACTCCTAGTTCTAAAGAAAACAAACTAAAAGTTGGTGAAGAATCTCATATTGAACTGGATTCTAGACTTCTCTCAGCACTCTTAACGGTCAGTATTCTCTGAATGAAACTTACTATGCATGATCTTCTGACCAAAAAAAAAAATTATGCATGATCTTCTGACCAAAAAAAAAAATTATGCATGATCTTTATAAAGATTTGCAACTTTTTCCAACTCCAACTTCTCCTTTTGCATATCCACAGGGAGTTAATAGAGCGTTTCCTTATGTTTCAAGCAATGAAGCTGATGACATAACTGATGCGCAAACACCAATGCTCTTCCAGCTGGTAGGCTACAAAAACTTGTCACTTCTTTATTATTATTAGACACTAGACAGCCAGAAACATGCGGCTGGTAGAGATGTTCTGTTGCTAGTCATTATTGAACATTACCATAATCGTGGATCTTGGATTTCAAGATGGACAATTAATTTTGCAGGTTCATTCCAAAAACTTCAATGTAGGAGTTCAAGCATTAATGCTTCTTGATAAAATATCATCCAAGAATCAGGTTGTTAGTGACCGATTTTACCGGGCCTTGTACTCGAAACTCTTACTCCCTGCTGTTATGAATTCCTCCAAGGCAAGTAAAGTTGGGTTTGGTTAAACAGTTTTGGTCAATTCTACACGGTTGTGATGTAACGTTTCTCAGAGTCTTGAACTGGTGTGATCATGTATAAGATTTTTCAGAAAATAAATTGATCGCATAAAGCTTTTTCAATTGATTCCTTCATGCCTTGATGCACATTGTTTTGAATCCACACTATTCATTCATTCACTTTGTAATTTTTATGTGGAACAGTTTTACGATTCACTAAATAGTCTATTAGCATAAAGATGCTTTTGTGGATTAGGTAACCTAAAAGTTTCTCCCCTACTTACATGGCTTATTTTCTCAGGCAGAAATGTTTATCGCACTTCTTCTGAGAGCCATGAAAAGCGATGTGAATTTGAAGCGTGTGGCTGCCTTTTCAAAACGTGTATTGCAGGTAAGTGATGCTCGGCTGCTTGCTCCTTTTGTTTGTCGATGCTTCAAAAGAAAAGCAACAAGGGCAAGCCATTTTATTAATTTCTTATATGTTGTATGAATGAATGTTGTTTAGGCATTTCATTAATGTCTTATATGGTGTGGATGAACATTTGACTTCTATAGCTTTCAAGGTATGCCACGTGCCTATCGACAAAATTTTAACAGTTTGAATATTGCCAGGTTGCACTTCAACAACCGCCCCAATATGCTTGTGGTTGCCTTTTTCTTATCTCAGAAGTTCTTAAAGCAAGGCCACAATTATGGTATGGCTTGTTTGAGTTGGATGTGGCGTGCACTTGTATTCTTTGTTCTCTTCTGAATTGGAAGTTCCATTTTTTCAGGAATATGGTCCTCCAGAATGAGTCTGTTGATGAAGATCTTGAACATTTTGAAGATATTGTAGAGGATAACAACACTGAACCTAGCTCTGCATCTAAGAAAGAAGATAATAATGCCGATATCCACGGTGTTGAAGATGCCAACTTTGACGGTGATTCTTCAGAAGATGATGATGCCGTGCCTCCTCATTCTGATGATGATGCTTCAGATGATGCTGATGAGTTCGTTATTAGAGAGGTTCCAAATGATCTTCAGAAACCCAGAACAGTATCTGATCAAAATGCTTTTAAACCTCAAGTATCCTCTACTCAGTCTTTCCTGCCTGGAGGATACAATCCAAGGCACAGAGAACCTTCTTATAGGTATAATTCCTGTAATCTTTTCTAGCTTCTGGTGTTCTATATGGATTGCACTACTTAAATCTGTGTATCTATTAGTGACTAATCGGTCCTAGTATACCATTACTTAGTAAAAGAGTTAAAAAGCTTTTCTGTGAAATAAGCCTGAGAGCGACTGCCAAATGATTATATGGTGGATGGGCCTTTTTTTCTTTTTGAATTTCATTTCTATCATTTGCTCCAGAAATTTTATATTTAATTCTGCTCTTGTTGGGTTGTGCAATGATTTTAGTCTTATTGTGACTTTGTATATATAAATCTCTTAACAGCAATGCAGATCGAGCAAGCTGGTGGGAGTTGATGGTTCTTTCAACACATGCCCACCCTTCAGTAGCCACCATGGCTGCAACCCTTCTTTCTGGAGCCAATATTGTTTACAATGGAAATCCATTGAATGACCTATCACTTACTGCTTTTCTGGACAAGTTTATGGAGAAGAAACCAAAAGCAAGCTCATGGCATGGTGGGTCCCAAATTGAACCCGCCAAGAAGGTCAGCTTAAACTTTCATTCAATATTTTTAAGCCATGTACATGTTTATGATTTGTCCCATTCTCCCATGCAATTACACCATTGATTGTTTGAATTACCTCCATGGTAGAAGTGCTCAGTTGGCAATCACTTAATAGTCAGTCTGCTGACTTATGATTTTGTTTTTTCAGCTTGATATGAGCAACCATTTGATTGGACAAGAGATTTTGTCATTAGCTGAAACTGATGTTCCCCCAGAAGACCTCGTCTTTCACAAATTTTATATGAATAAAATGAATTCCTCAAAGAAACCGAAGAAAAAGAAGAAGAAAGGTGCAGAGGAAGAAGCTGCTGAAGAATTGTTTGATGTGGGTGGCAATGACGATGATGATTATATGGGTGGTGCTGATGAAAGTGATAATGAAGAGATTGAGAATTTGTTGGACTCAACCAATCCTTCTCTAGATGCAGATGGGGACTATGATTATGATGATCTAGACCAAGTTGCCAATGAAGATGATGATGATTTGATTGGTGATGCCAGTGACGCAGAAATGGAGATACCTTCAGATGATGCTGATGGAGATGATTTTGATGTTGCTGCCGGCGATGATGGCATTGATGGTGACGATGATGCCATTGATATTGGAGATGTGGATGACATAAGCGATGATGAGAATGAGGTTCATCCAAGAAAAAGGAAACGAAAGTCTGGCAAAAAAGCTTCAGCATCTCCCTTTGCAAGTTATGAAGACTATGAGCATTTACTAAACGAGGATAGTCCCGCTTCTGAAAGAAAGAAAAAGCCAAATTCAGTAAACGAGGATGGTCCCAGTGACAAAGGATCTAAAAGAAAGAGAAAGCCAAAGTCGGGAAAAAGGAAGAAGTCATCTAAGTGAATCCTGCCTTGCCTGGCTTATTGAGAACTTCATGGTACTCCTATTACATTGTCACACACCTTGGTGTGATAATCACACTTGAACATGTCCTGAGAGACATTCCTTCCTCTGCTTTTAAGTTTGTAGATGAAGGAATGAATAGTAAAAGTCCCAAACATTTTTGAAGTGGAAAGGGAAGGTAAAGCTGGCAAATTTCCCATCCCAAGCATTGTTTTTGGAAGTAAAAATGCCCATGAAGCAGAGAGGAGAAGTAGCCAAGTAAGAAGATTTTTTGTTCTATTGACCAAGTGTCTTTTCCATGCTTATACTATCTTTTTGTTTTATTAGTTAATTTATTATTTCTTGTAACCTTGTACACTAATATATACTCAATAGAGAAACTGGTGGCAACTGGTGATTGAATCTTTAAACATTGTGTTCTGTGGCGCTTTCAGAATTCAGATTGCTGTCCCGTTTTTGTTTTGAGAGAAAAATGTTACTTATATCATATAGCCTAGATGTTGCACTTTTCTTTCAATTCTGGCAATTTACCATCTACTTCTTTTTAGTAGCAAGATAAGCAAACTGTGAATTTACTGAATCACATTAAAATTCTGCAGACGAAAATACAGATAACATCTGGTTTGCTTAGATACATAAAACAATATTAGACTTGATTCCTCTTAACTTTAAAGCCTCCAACACCTCAAACCTAGCTACCTCCCCAAGAATTTCTAAGCTATGGCAACCTCGACTGTTTTAGGCTTTGGGGGCGGAGGAAGCTTCTCGACAACAACAGTCAAAACCCCATTTTCACATTTAGCCGTAATAGCAGAGACATTAGCATTTTCAGGCAACCGGAACTTCCTCATAAGCTTCTGGGGCGGATTCCGTTCAAGCCTGATATATTTACAACCTTCCTCATCAACTTCATCACGTTTTCTCTTCCCGCCACTCTTGATCACCAATGTATTCTCATCTTCAACAGTTACCTGAAAACTCAAACCAAATAATCAAACTTTAGTTAATTAAAACAAGTTTGATGCCAAAATCAAAAACCCAGAAAAGCTTTTTTGGATTTTTTTTGGTTTTCTTAATCTTACCTGAATATCAGACTTGGACAAGCCTGGAACATCTAAGTAGAAAATGAACTCCTTGGGAGTATCCAAGATGTCGGCTGGTATGCTACTGAATCCTTTGTTCTCGTTGTCTTGTGTTTCATGTGTCCGTGAAGCTGGGAACATCAGTTTCTCGATGTTTTCTGGGAAACTGAACCAGTGGTTTATTGCATCGGCAACTCGACTCATTTTTGCAGAGTGTTGAAATGGGGAATTAAAGCAAAGCTAAAAGCTAGTAGGATTTTTTTGACGTTAACGAGTAGAATTTGCAGTTCTTAGTCTTTCTTTTGTCTGCTTGGATAGTGAGAAAATTAGTAAAGTTTAACAGGACTTATATAGAAAAAGGAAGTGGAAGACAAAAATGTTCGGGAGTAGTAAAACAGAGGAGTTACAAGAACGATCTGGAAAAATCTAAATTCTTTTCGAATCTTCATGTATTTACACGTGTCCTTTCTGGGTATATTGTGGAACCTTGGTATCCATTGATTGTTGTGACGTGGCGTATGATGTTGCCAAATCCCATGTGACATGTCTCTCTTCAAATTGGGCTGATTCCATCTTTTCTACACACATATTTGGGCTTTAATCTTCACTCTTGATGGGCAAAAACTCACAAAAACTTGAGTTTGCCCCATTGAATTCCGCTTTGATCATGAACCTTGAAACCCAAGTCAATGTATAGTATTAGTACATAAGAAAGCATGGATTTTCAGGTGTGACCCAAGAAAGTGATAGTTGTTAATGGTGTTTGTTTCTGGTTAATTTGGTGTGGTCCAAGCTCCCATGGCCAACTCTTCTATTCACATGACCAAGTAGAAAATTTGGTATAGAAAATTTTATTTCTTCATTAACAACAACCACCCACTTCGGCTTTCATTTCAAGAATGTCAAACATTCATGAGTATTCTAGAAATGGAGCATTCATTCATGTACTAAGCAAATAGTACTATACTATATTATTAATGCATGATGATTACTATAGCTTTTCAATTTCTTTTTTAAATTTTTCGATATTAAAGTTGTCAGGATTTGAATTCTGATCATTAGAATTAAGAGTTCAATACTTTACTGATAGTCCACGTTGCTATTGGTTTAGCTTCTTAATTTTGTGACCCTATATATTTGTCGATTTTCTTAGTCTATAATAGAAGAATCATGTTCCTTCGGATAGCATATATTCTTTTCCTTAGTTTTTTGAAATAAGTACTAATATTTGCTAGAAATTATTACTAAACGGAAACAATGATTAGCAAGCTGATATCCCGCTTAGCACATGACATAAATCCCTCCAAAATCTTTGATATGCTCAAAATGTTTCTTCTAATTAAAAAGCACATGATCTCCAAATGTTGAAATCTTGTTTCCATGTTCATTTACAAGATTTCTCACCAACTGCCTAAATATGCACCGAAACCTATAGCCAAACCTAAACCCATTTTAGTGAAATATTATTTAACTTAATTATTAACTCCTTAATTAATCATTTATCAACTGAACACTCACTCTCACTGACTTAATTAGCATGTGATAGACTGAGAATATTTATAAGGTGGGGGATCAAGGGTTAATTAACTTTAGTGATCATAATTCATAATCATGCTTTTAGCCTATGATATTAATGTATTTGTCAAATTAATTTTGTACAGGAAGGTAGGTAAACTAAGTAATCTCTTGATTACTATATTTGACATGATCAATATGTAACAGAGGGTACATGGCTAATTATTACTGAAAAACATACCAGAAGTGGACCACTAGGTAGATGTAGCCATTACATCTATATTCATCTCTAGCTAGCTATAGCCATGCCATAACCATTTGCTAGTACCCTTTGGTACCATTTAATTTCCAGATTAGGGACCACTCGAATTTAGGTTTAAATCATAAGCATTCGTCGGTGGGTTTAAAAAATCTTAATTAACCGTTAAATTCAGTTAACGATAGGGTACATATATATTATATATAGATACTGATTATGATTATATATTGTTAATTGAATTGAAATTTATTCATTTCGACATGAGAGTGTGAAAGTTGAAGTTCTTTTCAATAAGTGCACTTTTGAAAGATACCATTGCTTTATATATATGAATCTTCAAAACGAAGATGAATATGTGTTGATGAGAATGGTAATTAATAAATGCAAAGCAATTGATTCTATTAATTATAAGACTTGTAAGAGCAAAAAGTTTCCAACATTGTGAAAGTTGTATGAATGAAACCCCAAAAAAGCATAACTTAAGATAAAAGTTTTTGATAATTTTGTTGCAAAAATTAAAGGATAGCTAATTAATGTGGGGCTTTGGCCTTTATAATTTTTTGCTCTCGATCGAGGGGGGGCCTCCATGCATATAAAAGACATTCTAAGTTACTCCATTAATTAGAAGGTTTGATGGTAACGCATATAGAAAATGGTTGAAGACAAAAGTTAGTACAAATTAATTGTAACGCATAATGGGGGGAAAGAAGATGCCACCAGCTAGCTGCCTAGCTCCAAGCTTTGTTGTTTTGTTTTGTACTATGGCTTCCAAAACAGAAAATAAGGGGAAAAATAATTTATAATGATATAAACAGTGTTTTTTTAATAAATTTTTTTGGTCATATGGAAGTGGTGACTGCTTACCAACCAACAAGGCTTTGTTGCTATTAATGATACAAATGAACAAGAACAAAGAAACCACCCATTGCCCTACTCTTATACATATGATCATTCTTGTCACTTTATTAGCCTTTTAATTTGCATTTTTCAATTTTAAGATTTCCCTTTTAATTTTGATTATATGTACTTTTTCCCTTTAGTGACATAAATTTTGGTTAGATATATATATATATATGATATGAGGTTGTTGATGATCATTATTTTCCATCATTAATGACCAAATTATGTGCTCCCTTCATATATATCATGTGAATTATTATTTGAGGAGTCTTGTTCAAGAATATATGTAGATCATGGTGGTGGTGGTACTCCAATCCAGCTTAGATATTCAAGTTGACTTGTATTCTAACCTTCTTATAAGCACTCAAAATTTGTCAATTAAATACTTCATCAACCTAAAATTTTAGAAACATCACCCGAAAATTATACCATTTTTTGGTAAAAATGTAAAAACAATGGTTTTTGGACTTGGAATAATGCATGCAATTGCAAGGAAATTAAGTTTTTGCCCACAACAAGTTAATATATGCATATGTATTATATATAAGGTTCCATATAATCATATGTTGGCCGAGTGTACATATATAGAATAATGAATTATTAATTTCAATAACCATGATTTTAATCTCGATAATAATCTTTCTTTTTTTTTTTGAGTGAATACATGTGAAATCTTATTACAATCAGAATAAATCTCTATATGTCCAAACATCTAAATGAGAAATCAACTCAAACTAAGAAACTATCATAAATAAACCATAGACCTACCAATTACACAAATAAACAAATTACAAATTAAACTCACATTCCGTGAGACTTGAACCCAGGACCTTACGATCCAGACACGATACACCTACCAGTTGAGCTAACAACTCGGGTATCTCGATAATAATCTTAAGAAAGGGTTATATGTACTAAAATGTTAGCATATAGCTAGTAATATCTTTTCATGAATGCCAAAAGTTAGCAAACAATTCCATATAACAAATATATATATTTATACTATGTAGCATCTCTATATACCTTAGGAGATAAAGGCAAATTAATTATGTGATTTTGAGCCACAAAAGATTTGGATTCATTCACGTGGCCTGCACCTGCAATGACCCCAACATAATTGAATTAAACAAGGCTTAGGCTTCCCAAGTCTAAATCATGTGGGTTAATATTTACACACGCCATGTATGTACACAAATCGAAATCATCAAAATCACATTAAAAATGGAAATAAAATCCCCAAAAATTTAAAATTCTTACAAATATTGAGCAAGGTTACTCATGTAAATAACTAAATATAAACCCCCCAAAAATTAAAAAAAATAAATAAGAAAAGAAAAAACAAGGATCATTTTCTGTAACAAAAATGTCCCCACCAAGAGGCCAAACAAGGGGGCAACTGGTTTTTTGCACCCCAAATATCTCATTCTTAGCTGGTTTATATCAAACAGTGGGCCATTCACGTCTTTGCTAAACTATTTCCCAATGTTTTTCTCACTCTCCTTAGTCCTTCCCCTCCAAATTCCTTTATATATATAAAGAACCTTCCTCCCATGTTTCTCATCTGCAATTCTCTTCAAAAAAGCACTCCAAAAAAAAACCCTTTTTTTCTTCTTTTTAGTTGTCTCATCTTTCTCTTTACATTTTCCAAAACCCAATTGAAAGTTTTTAGCCATGGCAAAAGTTGGGAAGCTAACAAAGCTCAAGTCTGCAATAAAAAGATGGCCATCTTTGACGAAGCTGACCCGTAGCAGCAGTGCCATAGCGGCTGCAGAATCCGAAGGCGGCGTCGACGACGGCGCAAATTCTATCCCGAAGGATCTTCATGCAGTTTACGTTGGCAAGTCACGGCGGAGATATCTGGTAGGGTCTGAGATCATCTGTCATCCTCTATTTCAAGAGCTGATCGATAGGTCTTCGTCTGGCGCCACCGCCGGCGGCGGTAACATTGATGATGAAGAAGGTGGTGCAATTCTGGTTTCTTGTGAGGTTGTTTTGTTTGAACATTTGCTTTGGATGCTTGAGAATGACGGAGCTCAGCTTGGGTCCATGGAGGAGCTGGTTGAGTTCTACACTTGCTAACAAATAAAAGGCCGAAGAAGAAAACTAAAAATTCAAGGCTTTTAAGTCGAAGTTGTAAAAAGATTTTAGTGAAAACAAAAAGAGAAAATAATGATGCAAGGTGGAAGTAGGCAGTTTAATTTTAGTGTTTTTGAGGATTAACCCATTTGATTTTTACTGCGGGAAGATCAAGAACAATTCACTAGGATTTGTTTTTTCCTTTCTTTTTTCTTTGCTTAATTTGTCCTTTTTTTCTCACTTTAATGCTTGGCAAGAATGTCAATTGTCATCTATGTTCATAACCAAAATGGTTGAAAAATGGAAATTTGTTGCTATATATTTCAATCTTTTTTTGTCATTTTCATTAATTATCAAGTAATTTCATGTTTAGCCATATATAACTAGCTAGGCAAGTTGATTTAGACCTAATTCTTTCAACCCTTTTTGCCAGCATAGAAAAAGGTGGCAAGCAATATATATATACATGATCATGACACAGATCAAATCATGCTCAATTTTGTTCACAATTTTAATGAAGGAAGGGAAAATTAAACCCTTTTTTGCTAGTAAAATTTTTCAGAAAGTTTTGAAAGGCAAGTGGGGTTGCCATTGGAGCGCTAGCATCAAGCTAACCTAAGCATGATGATGATTACACAGTCTCTTTCTCCACAACTGTCCCAATTAAACCACTTCAGTCAATTCATACTGAAAATTTTTATTAAAAAAAAAAAGGAAGAAAAGGGAAAACTTGGTATGACAAAGCCCATATGTACTTAGAGAGTTTTGGTCCCCTATGCATATTTGTCATGAACCCCACACAGAAAACTAAATCTCATTCAAGATTTGCTCATAGAATCTTTCTGGGTTTATCGACAACTCTTGATATGTCTTTGTATATATATCATCTTGTATTCTTATCCAAAACACTATGATTTGATGCTCTCTGCAAATATATTGAGTAACTTATAGTTCAGCCTTTGAAAATTTTTCTCTTCCTCTTCAGGAATCTGCTGTCAAATTTCATATCACGTTCAGCTTGTTTAATTTGGTGAATCATTATAAATAATGTGTTCGAAATTTTCCCTCCCGAAATCAATTTACCTTACACCAAAAGACAAAAATTCGGTTGCTTGGCATAATTCTAGCTGACTAATTAATTAATTAAAACTAGTTAGGTTCAGTACATACCAAATTAATGCACCAAATTAGCGGAAAAGAAGAGGGAAAAACTATAGAATTATGAGTGATCTATTCTCTATTGACATTAAAAATTAATTTTGGGATTAGGGTGGAAACTCGAAAGTGGACAAAGTTTTAGTTTAAATTAAAGGCATATATATAGTAGAGGACCTTTAACTATTTTTGACATATTAATTAGTTTTTCATATGTGCATTAAGTTAAGTAATGGCTTAATGCTAGTAGTTTATTAAGCTGCAAATGATTGAGTAGTTGGGAGATGCTTTTGTTAACATCCACGCGTTGACACTTTACTTTTTCAATTTGTTCTTTGTTTTGTTAATTATGCCAATTTAGGTGATTGTACATTGCGTGAAGGACAAATTTTCTAATGAGGAAAAGCACCACAAAAGACAAAGTTATATATACATGAACCAATTAAGGTTGGAGTTGAATCCTTAATTGATCACTTAATTTACATGAATGAGAATTTCATTGTCATAAACAAACATTGCCCTTTTTTATAGCCATATTGCCCAAATTGGTATAATAATAAGTAATTAAACACCTAAATCTCTCCTCCTATGTGATTAAAAAAAAATCATAAGTAGAAGTCAAATTGATCCGTAAATCTTAATATGTACTACTTGACCGGTCTTTGCAACAAAATAACACAACAATTCAACATTATTGACGAAATCAAAAGAAATAAAAATAGAAAACACATTGAAACAAATGAGGATAAAATAGTGATCAAATATAGTTTGACCTCAATAATAGTTTATCTCTTTGATTTTGTAAATGGAATCATCACCAACCTAATATGCCATATATTATAATTTGACATGTAGAGTTTACAGCCTATATTTTATGACATAATTAATATACGAGGGAGGAAAGAAAAGATTAAAGTCCCTTTTTGCCCCTTAAATTTGTCTAAAATTGATCTTTTGCTCATAAACTTTAATTTGTGACTTTTTGCCCCATAAACTTGTAATATAAGGACATATTAGTCACTTTCAAACAGTATTGTTGACGTGGCAATGTCACGTCAGACCAAAAATGCCACGTGATAAGGTCATGTTAGACCAAGGTGCTGACGTGGAATACCACATCAACAATATTGTTTGAAAGGAACTAGAATGGCTTCAAATTACAAATTCAAGGAATAAAAAGTCCAAATTCAGGAGACAAAAAGGACATTAAGTCGGAAATAAAAATAAAAATAAGAAGAAGAAGAAGACCCAAAAGAGACATTAAAATATACGGTATACATACAATGTCTTGACGTATATGTCATCAAACTCACAAAAAATGGAGATGATAAATGATTGGAACTTGCAACTTGCATGATCTCAAACTCAAATAGCTTCTTGTTTCTTAGCAAACTCCCAATCTCTATTTTTAGAAAAACTGTTGATTAAACATCAAAACACTGTGAAGTCATCACTCTGTTTATCAACTTGCCAAAGAAGAAAACAATATTGCACGTCCAAATCATTACTGGTGAAAACAGTTGTGAAATCATGGGTGTGTAATTTACTTTAATTATTTTTTGGCTTGGGAGTGTATATATGTATATGTATATGTATATGTATATGTATATGCCAAGGTTATGGGGCAATTGAATGTGACATTTTTGAGTATATGGTCAATTATTCGTGTTCCCTTGTCGCCATTTTTAGAGAGACAAAAGAGCTCCCCAAGTAGCAGAGAAGCCATCACTGTAAGCAATCGGTGTGCGTTTACCATGGGCGGCAGCTAACACCAATTTCACTAACTTTCGCCGCCGCAAAGGGTTTTGGGTCTCCGAGGGAAAATATATATATAATCACCCCATCAATTAATGATATCATTTTTCTCGTTTTCCTTTCTTGAAGAGACATTATAAATACCAATGGTACAAATATAATTCAACATTGTTGTGCTGCTGACCAAAATTAGGCCAATTGATGACTAGATTTTGGTCCAAAAAATTGGAATCCTCAAATTGATAAGTCTATATAATAGTGTTACCCCATTTCCCAAAAAAGACAAGCCTCAAAATTGAAATGTTTTCTCACCAAACTTCAACATAAAGAATCTTGGAGGATCAAATTTTTATGTTTATGTAAATTGTACCAACAAATAAGGAATATGGGAATTTGGGTATTTTTGGTTGGTTGATGTTGGGGCCATCTGGACAAATTGTAACAATGGATCAATGCTTAAATTCTTTGCTTTGCTTTCCAACTGGCAATATATAAGCACAATTGCAACTTGGAGTTCATTACAAAAATGCTTTTATTTGGTGAATTCAAAGAATGTTATTAACATGAAAATATTGCACACAGATTTTGGTCACACCCTTTTGATTTGACAGCAACTTGGTTTCTGCCAATTTCTTAAAAGAAATTTTGTTCTTCAAATATCTCCAAATATGATCCCTAACTGCATCTTGAGCCACCCCAAAAGTAGAAAAGTTAAAAGTTACACTATCTATTTTGCCATGCAGTTGCAAATAGGCCGGCCAATCAAGGCTGTCATGAACAGGGCAAAGATAATGATTTTTCTCCTTTTAGCTAGAATCCCAGACTGGATTACAGATGATTAAACCAAACCAAAATCTTAATTTTGATAACCACAACTTTTTTAGATGTTATCTGAATCTATCCAACAAAACAAAACAAATGAAAGATAAATGTTAGAATAATCCAGCTCCTTTAAATCTAGATATCGATTCATCATATCTGGTCTAAATCCTATCCAACTAATCTAAATCTGATTTGAGATAATTGCTTTCCTCGTTCTAATAAATGAAATCAGCCAAGATTGATGTCTGACATTGCAATCCTTTGTCTCTGATACTTGATTACCTTAATTCTAGCATAAAACAGAGAGTTAAGACATTGTCAATTTTCTGAAAGAGTATGACATTGCTATATAAAAATTTACAATGCATTTGGATGGAAGTTGAGCAAAACTCTGCATATCATGTAAGGGTGAGAATACAAGTTTGATGAATTGTGCCAACGGTTAGATGATCTTATTGATGGGTGATCTGCAAGTACCACTGTAAACCCTTTCTTAGGCCTATAACATGCCCTGACCCTGGACTGGGGCAACCTCCCCATACCTAAACTTTTTTTGACAAAAAAAAATACAAGTTTGATATAGGAAGCGCATTAACTCTTGATCACTAGGGATTAGCCTAAAAACCCATTAAGGCAAGAGGATACCTTGATTAAACAAAAAAAATTAACATGATCATAATCATTCATGAACCTTAACTTTCAAAAGAAAAAAGAAAAAAAATGGAAGGATATTCTTATATTTACAAAAATTTACCAGACTGACACTACTAAAATTCTTGAAACTTTTCCTTACAGACACAAAGAAATATTCTTGAATCCATCATCCAACGACTTGATTTTCTTCCCCAAATTGATTTACAAATTTTTAACATAAACCCAGATAATGATCATCAACATATTGATCAAAATCCTAAACAATTTCCCACAATCAACAAAATCCCTCAACTAACACGAACAATCTTTCGTTTAGCTGCCCTTCTCATAAACCACTCTTCAAAAGCCTTAGCCTCATAAGGAATCCTCAAAACACCTTCATTAGAAAAACCATATTCTTCAGCTGATTTACAAAGCAACTCCAAGAAATCTGCATCACGTAGAGTTGTCATATGCACAATGAACTTCCTTGTATCGTCGTCGACGCCAACACATACCGGAATGTAACCTTTCGGAGTCAACAATGGAGGATTAACCTCGAATTGCTTAATCTTTCGCGCTCCGATTAATCTATTAAGCTTACTAACTCCCACTCCCATTATCCTAAACAAAATAAACAACTTTGAATATAGTTCAACTAATCTTCTATGATTAGGCCAAAATATATTGTATAAGTTGCCGTACTTTCTTGTCCTCCTTAGCCATCTCTATCCTCCATGAATTGTTATATTGAGATATTTTAAGTTACGGTGGTGAAAGCGATTTCTTAAATCTATTAAGCTAATTTGTCTCAGGTTTAAGGCAGTTTGCCGTGACCACAAGGTTGATTATACTTAGTCAAATTTAATTAAATTAATCAATTTTTTTTGGCCAGGTTAAATTAATCAATTAACCACCCCACATTAATATACTATTGAGAAATTTGTACAATAATTTGTCGGTAATCTTGTGATTACTGTTGTTTCTCGTACAATGTTTTGCATTACCTTTGACGACTGTTTTTATCTGAATCTTTCAAATGTTCCGAAAATATTTGCCGATCTTTTGTCAATTAGGTAAACAAAAACATAGGGTTGCTATTTCATTGTTCTTGTCATTACAAAGAATATTCTTAATTTGTGCCGCTAAGAGTTCCTAAAGTACAATTTTGTACTTGACCATTAATTTCGTAGAAAGCCTGCATGAATGAGTATAATTAATTTACCAATTTACCATTAGACATGTGGTCTGGTGATAGAGTCAAGAGTGTTGAATATTTAATTCTAGTGACTAGAGTTTGATTCCTGACATACTATCAAGAATTATTAATGTTCTGAAATCTGAACCCCTTGTTTGCAGAGGTCTATGCTGTGCATTTTGGTTTGACACTAGCTCGATCTTTTGATCTTTATTCTTGTGATTTACAATGTGATTCTTTCGTGGCAATTCAAGAGATTAATAGGTTAGGCCCTGTTCCTTGGAGTGATTTGATTCATTAGGTAGTTAGGTTCTTCTTTTCTTTATTGTTCTTTTTCTCATGTACATAGAACTGCAAATATGATTGCTTACAACTTGGTAAAGTTAGATTGTGAAGTTGGAGTTTATATTGCTTGGTGTGGACAAGTTCTACTCGTTTATAATCCTGATCTTTGATTGAAATGAAATTTGATTTTGTTAAAAAAAAGTATTAAAAAAATTAATAATTTCCCAATTTTTTAATTAATATATAAATTTTGAATTTTTTATACTAATCTTAAGACAAGATATTCAAAATTTGCCAAGGACAAATGAAATTTGAATTTCTAGTGCTTTTTTTTCCTTAAAAATATTTTGTTCTTAATCTTTTTGATAGTTGGGCCTCAAACTTCTCCCGAGCCCATTAAAGTGAAAAATGATGAATCTGACGCCCGAAGGTATGTAAGGCCTTTTTTGAAGTGATCGGCCCAAATCAGAAAATGGAAATTAAGTGGAAAAAAAAGGAACGTAAAAAGAGGCTTCGCCTTCATTTGTTGGCGACTGTGACGGTGAACGGTGACAGACGCCGCTACTGCAATAGCTTCAGCCACTGCTGTTCATTTCTGTAAAATTAGTATTCTAAATTTCAAATTTTCTTTCTTTTTTTGAGTTCTTAGTAGTTTGAATTTTCGGAAGAAATGTCAAGGTTTCGCGGGATATGGCAAGCTTCTCTAAATGCAACCAAGAGAGGTAGAATTTTTCATCATTAGTTTGATTTTTCTTTTTCTTCTTACTTTGATTCCTTAACTCTTAAATTAAACAAAATTGGACCCTTTCTGTTTCTTTCTAATTAATTTGAATTCTGTTTCTTAAAAAAATTGTAGCTTTGACATGGAACGTTGAAGATTGGATTCCTCCAGCTGAAAAATGTATATTCAATTTCAACTCAAAAGAGGAACTCAAGAAGTGGCATCTTTATTCTGATTCTGAGTATGGAGGTATACTCTGCACTCACTCAACTTTCAGTTTCTTAATATGATTTCAGGTTTTTCTATATGTAACTTTGTGGAATAATGTTTATACTAATTTTACTTTCTAGGGTTGTCGACGGCTTCGTTGGAGATCAAAGATGATGGAAATAAATCGAGTGGTAATAATCAATTTAAGTTTCTCTGAGATTTTTTACCAAATGATCAGCAAAACTTCATTTACTATATAATGTTTATCTCTTACTGTGTGCTTGAATCAATTGAGGTTTATTGAAAAGACTCTGTTTTTATAAGTTTATGCCAATGAATTGGGGTACACTGCTTTGGCATTGTTCATTATGTATGTTATTTCTGATAATGGATAACCTTTCTTGTTTAGGAGTTTTCTCTGGGAACCTTTCACTGGATGTAAGTGAAGATACGAAATGGAAAATAAGTAGGAGTGGCTTCTGTGGAATGAGGTCCAAGAAGGTAAAGAAAATTTCTTTTAGCTGCAATTAGTTTATTGTTTGAAGTGATTGTGGAATGTCCTGATCGTAATAGATTGGTTAGTTTTATTGCATAAATACGGATTATGTCAAAATTTTGTGTTTATTAATCATGGTTTTAACAGCTAGGCTTCTCAAATAGGCACATTTGAACTGATAGTGTTCCTTCTGGAATCTATTTGCCAGCTTTCATATGCAAAGGCTTCGCATTTAGTTTTGTCAAACTCATTCTTATCTGTTAAAGTTTCATCTTTTATAACATTCTGGATTAGTTTGTTTATATCTTTGTACTTTTTCTTTTCTTTAGTCCGTTTGTTTCCTTTTATCTTCAGGCTGCTCCATTGCATATCATGCAAACATATTAGTGCTGAACAACCCCTTTGCCAGCTCAATAATTAGAATGTCTCTTTTGGAATCTTATGGTTCTGTTTTCCCTTTCTTTAGAGATCATGGAGGTGGATGTGTATGTATATGTATAATTTTTAGAGAGTTCAATCCTATTGGTTTCAAATGAGTGAATATTGTACCAGTTTTAGGTTTGTTAGGTATATTTTCACATATAGAAAAGTAGCTTCTCTTTATAGATAACACAGACTTTATTGTATAAGCACCATAGTAATATATTTGCATGTGGTAACCTTTTCTCTTTTTCGGTTTGTGCAGTTTGATGGCTTCATTGATTTGGATGCATACGATACAGTAGCACTAAGACTCAAAGGAGATGGTAGATGTTACATATCTACTGTGAGTTTTTTCACTCGTGTTGAAGTAGACAGATACTTACTCTTTTGCTTATGTCTTAAATCCTTTACTTGTTTGAAATTAACATATCACTGACCAGCATTTAAATTGAATTTGATGCTTGTAATTCATATCCAGATTTATACGGAGAATTGGGTGAATTCACCTGGACAGCTAGAAGATAATTCATGGCAATCTTTTGTTTTTGTGCCGAAAGACAACTGGTATATTGTAAAGGTACACTATTCTTCAAGCTCATATTCTCAGAGACAGAGATACCTCTTTCTACTCATGGCAATCCTAGTGTTTTGCATTTGTGCTTGTGCATTACATCTCAGCTTTTCTAACCGTTAAGTAAGTAGATAATGCATGGTAAAGCAACAGGAGATTGCTAAGGATTATAATTTGATGCCTGCATTCTTTAGTGAAACTTAAGTGTTTCTCATGAACGAACCTCTTCTCTTTGCTTGTTAGTAGGATGGTATCAGGTATATGACTGGAAACGAAGTTTACTACTGCACAAGTACTAGTTATTGACTGATGTATACGTGCATGTCAAACGCTGAAACAAATGTTGCTTTTAGGAGTGTAACCTTTCTTCCTTTTAAAGTTTACAGAAACATTTGGATTTTGCTTCATAATTTTGTTATCTTGCAGATTCCCCTTGCTCATTATTTGCCAACATGGAGAGGAAATGTTATAGATGCAAATTTAGAGATGAATCCATCTCGTATTCTTGGCATGTCTCTATCAGTTAACGCTGGAGGCGGTGTTCCAGGTGCCAAAACCGGGCCAGGTGATTTCAGAGTGGAGATTGATTGGATTAAAGCCCTGCGAACAGAATAACTTGTTGTATTACAAATTCTGTTCTTGTAACACTCTAGATTTCACAGGTCGTCTGATAAATTTGTTTTAGCATATGTAAAGATATCATCCTCAATAAGTGAATTTGCGAGTTTTTCCTTTACATTTTGCATTTGCATTCTTGGACATCAAATGAATGAATGCTTCATTTCCTTTTTGGGTTTTTTCCACCGTAACCCAATTGAGACTTTGGACTTCCATGTTTGCCCATTTATTGGATTCAGCCTAACAAAACTCTGAGAGCCCTACAACTGCAAGCCCAAATTAGCTCTTCATAAGAAGGTCAAAAACGGCATAAGAAGGGATTAAACGGGCTGTCCTGTTTATCTCCATTATTATCCTTGACGAGATCTATCTGATAAAATTTGTTACTAATAATAATTTATGCCAATCATTCATTCTGAAACAATACCATGTTGTCGGTGGAAAATTAAAAGAAAAAAAAATCCCTTTTCTAATTTCTTTTGAAAATACTCATTTCCTAAACTTATTATTATGGTGATGTGAAAGGTATAATTATGGTCATTTCAGGTGTCAATTTCATCACCTTGCGGCTTTTGAACAAATTAACAATTAATTAGTAACAATGCGTCCTAAATAAATAAATAATATAAAAGTTCTAAATCATAGGTCTACTATTGACCATTCTTCCTAGCTTGACTTAGTGCAAAATTTTGGTAAAATGAGAAAAATTAGCCTTATAATAATGTTTGATTTGATGTTGAGGTATTTGGGCTGAAATTGAAAATGACCTTCCATATTTGTGCAGTTAATCTATCAGAATTCTTTCTTCGTCCAAACTAGCTAGTCCTACTCCTGCTGTTTACAGTTTTCATTCATTGTTTTTCACTACATTTAAAAAAAAGAAAAAAAAAAAAAAAGAGCCATTTATTGTTCAATTTGTAAACTTACAGTACAGAAACAGCCAAACAGCCACTAGCCAACAGGTTCTTGTTTACAACTATTTGGACAGTTAGTTTATCACTTTTCAATAGCAAGTTGCAACAAACAATGGGTGGGCTTTTGTTGCAATTGTTTGCTCTTTTTTTCTTTTTCTGGCAACAATTTGAAGCTTTACAAAGCTAAAAAGGTTGTTAAAAGTTTCTAATTGTAGTAGGACCCTTTTCATTGCTGGATTCCAGACTTCCATTCCATGTCCATCCACCCCACACTTTGTCCGTACAACTAAAATCTTCTTCCAATATTTCAAGTACTGCACTTTTGGACATATAGATTATCTCTCTCATTCATTCCTCTTTGGAAAATCCCCTTCCAATTGCATTAAGATATTGCTGTTAACCCATTTTCTGATGGACTACTTGTCTTAATCTTACCTCTTTTCTTAATCCCAATTCCCAACCCAAGAATTATCTTAGTTTTGAGTTACCAATTCAACCAAATTACCATTATTGATGAATTGAAGACAATTTGCACATTTATTAATTATCCCTTTGAAAATGGAATCATAATTTGGGATTTTACTATCAGATATATTGAAACTTTCAGAATTCAGACCCTGGCAGTGGCACCCTGCCCCTGAGCCTTTGGTAATTGGGTGCCATTCATGGAACCTGGAGCCCATTGCTCCAAACCAGCAAGCAAATTAAAGGCTACCATAGTTGAATTTTCCAACAAAACTAGCTAACCCCTGCTTGACCATATCTCCCCATTGGCTTAGTTTTGCTATCCAATCCAATATTCCAGATTCCAGGACCAGTCTCCAGCTCCTGCCCCTGGTGATGGCATATAGCAGTTACTTAAAAAACTCAAAATATATATGTTATGTTAAAATAAAGACATGAAATTCTGACATGATGTTGAGTATGTGACATCTGACATGTCCCAAAAATGGGAATTGTGGATCAGATAGAGTCACATAGAGACAAGAATCTCCACATTTATGCATTTAGAATTTTGGAAAAACAATGGAATTTTGACGTGGAAATTTATCTTCCAAATGTAACACATGCAAATGGCAATTCCATGCCTTTTTAGCTTTTAATATTTTTTCCATCTTGGAAGAGTCTGCAAATGTTGACTGCTATCTACAATCTACTAATAATTATACTTTACTCTATAACTTTCCACTGTTTCCAGAAATCACTTCACCACCAAATGTTGCCTACTTGCCTTATTAATTTATGGCCAGCTCTTCCTTTCTATTTATGGGAGCACCGCCCCCTTGTCTTCTTGTTCTTTCCGACTATGATTTACAATTAACAATGAAAATGGTTTGCTAAGTAGGAAATTGTGTCTTTGTAAGTACATAGTGGTTGAGTTACATTCTTAAATGGTAGAATATAGGCTATAAAAAGAAGGGAAATCTCACACAATCCGAAAAATTGAGTCGAATTTTGTTATGACGTGTCAGGGCTAGCCATCACATGTTATGTAGCAAAACTCCACTTAAGTAGTTGTGGGATCAGTCTGTTGGACCAACCGTATAAAAACAGATCACGGGGAACCAAATTTCGGGTCTATTTTTCAGGCTGTGTAGCAAAACTCATAACAAAATAGTAGAATATGAATTATAAAAGTGCAAACTAACATGTTCGGTGTTTAAGAATATTTGTGGATAAATCTACATATTGTTAACTCAATTGGTACATCGTACTTGAACCATGAGACCATAAATTCAATTCTCATTACATGTTCCAATTATTATACTCCTTAAAAAAAAATCTACGTATTTGTTGTTTCTCAAAATTAACATGATTTCGATTGGATAACGCCATAACGGGAGAGAAAAGAGTACCTATTGAACATGGTAACAAATATTGAAGGAAAGTGATACAAATTCAATGATTTGAGAGACACTGTCGTAATCATGATTGATTCGAATATACAAAATAATTGAAGTTCATGCACCTCATGATGTGGCTTTTCTTTAGGATCACAATTTTTTAATGATCTCACTTCATTTTGGTTACTAAAAAAATCTTCTCATGTATTCATAACTACTATACATATATATATATATATATATATATATATATATATGCATACATATATATAACCACATGTTGTTTTCATGAATTGAGAAAATAATTTGCAATTTCAAGGTAAATTAATAAATTTAATTCCCTAAAAAAAATTTAATTATTCAGTGAGATTGATTAAACTTTGAAAGAAAAAGAAAATAAGAATGAGCACAAGCTGTTGGCCTAGTGGCCAGGTTGCTGCTCATCCAAACTTCTGGTATGTGTTGTCCCTAAGCCTTAACCTTGTAAATGTTACCATAAATGCAAAAAAAAAAAAAATAGAAGACAAGACCTCTCATGATTCACTAGTCTTAGCCATATACTCAAATGGACAAAAGCAAAATCTTTTGCTTCTGAAATCTTCTCCATTTTTGCATACAAATATCCTTACATATCCTCCATGCAAATTGCAAGAATAATTTATAAGGTCATGTTTGGTACGTTCATTGGTTGTTCTACAATGTTTACACAAATGGACGTGAATTCGAGCACCTTCCTTCCAACATCCAAAATCACGTGGGCATTTCTTTCTTTTCAATATATTTGGAGTTTTAATTGGACCACTCTCTTTCTGGGCTTTTGCTGCTTGTCAGATCAACAAACTTCATCATATCTTTAATTTCTTTATCTCTCAATCCCAAAAATTTATCAAATTTTCTGCTCCCACTCCATCAAATTAATGCCCACATCTTCCTCAATTAATGTCAAAAGTTTCACACCTTTTATATTAATCTTACAACAATTTTCTTTGGGTTTGGCCAACTATTCCTCTGTAATTATGTGATTCAGCTTTATTTGTTTATCTACTCAAATGTTAAAACCAAACCCTATTGATAAATTATCATGGAGATGTACTAATTAGATCAAAATGTCCAATTTGCACTCGTCTTGATATTAGGTTTAGATATATATATTGTATAGTTTTGTAAATCTTGAATTCGAGACATTTATCTAAATATTTCAACTAGATGGGAAATTCTCAATGACAAATTGACAATGTATCTTTTTTCTCGAAGAAATAGATTCAAGCCATCACCAATTCCTCGAGAAAATGTGTTATGAGTGGTGTGCTCCAATGTGCATGCATTTTTACAAGTCCAAAAAGGATTGCATTTTACATATATATATTGGCAAATTGTAATTAAAAAAAAAACAACAGTGGTGGCTTTTACATGATATTAAAAGCCAAATTAAGTTTATGAATTAACATTTTTATTGATCAAGTTGGTCAACTAAATTCCAAAAAATTAATAAACATTTGATTTGTCGATGCTTTGCTTTGGAAGTCCCTGATTAATATAGTAAGCTAGACTTGACATAATCAAATCCTAGGACCACGTATTAACAAATAACAACTCCATATCAATGAGGGAACTCAACTCTTTCTAGAATTAAAAAAGATAATGTTAATTAAAGCTAAAATGAAGATCAAGTTGATGGGTATGAAAGTTTTGTATATATACATTGATTGTTCTTTTTTTTTTTAATGAATTGAAGTATACATTGAATTTGTTTATTAGAAATAAAGAATAGTGTAGAAAGGACGAGGATGAAGACAAAAGGTATAGGGTCAAAATAATACAACAAATTCATACTTTATGCTATTTTTGAAAAGGAAAGAATTGAATTCCCAAATCAAGTTGTAACTTGTTAAGATAAACGATGGATAAGTTAACCACTTGCTATTTTTGGGTTTAATAATTCCTTATCAAGCCCACCATCATTCTTCCTTCATTGATGGGCCCCTTCAACTAGGCTCGAGTTGGCCCAACTCTCTTTTTAATCTTTTTTTTTTCTTTTCTTTTTCATCCGAATTATTTTCTATTGATTCTGAAACTAAAGATTGCAAACTAGTCCTAACTCCTATACAAATTTCTGTACTCAAAACATAACATTGCAAAAATGGGGAAAATACCCAAAGTTGGTTCTCGAATTTTATCTTTACTCAATGCTTGGATTCCATCTTTCCATAACAAGCTTCATGGTCATGTCTTTTTCATTCTTTTGGAGTATAAGCTTTGATCGCCAATTTAAACCTTATTAATTCATAATAGAGTCGCGTTAGTTACTGAACACTAAGTTTGTTTAGTACTTACTTTCTTTATTCATAATACTTAAATCCGAGATTTGACCTATAAGATATCAAATTCTTATATATTGTATAATAATCATTCTCTTTCAATCTTTCATTAGTAAAACAAAGAAGAAAAACCACCAAAATTCCAGTCAACAATCATCCAATGAACAATCACTAATTCAAATTTCAACCCTTAATCACAAGAAAATTTCCACCAATTGCTGAATTACTTATCTAAAAAGGAATGAGAAAGAAAGGGCACAATCAATGAATATCCTCAAAACAGAGGAGTTTGTGAGTATTTTTCCCAAAATCCCAATCAGTTATCTTTTCCAGGACTAGGAGAGCTATCCACAAAGCTGTTGTAAGCTAAGCTGTTAAACAGCAACATTAAAAAAATGGGACCCCAAACTTTTTCCTATATTGCTCTGTTTCATTAAGTAATGTAATGTAATGTATAATTTTCTTAATTAAATTATGCCTAAAGTTGCCGTCAAAAAGGACCCTTCTCTCTTTTTACAGTAAACACAGAACCTTCTGGATACACAAATCTGCAAAATATCTACCCTTTTCATTCAATCTCAACCGTTCATCAACCTTATCTATCACCCCAAACACACAAAACACATTTATATTTTTATTCCTTGTATGCATTATAAAATAGAATAGAAAATAATAAATCAATAAATAAATACAATTTGAAGCAAAAAGTAAATTAATACAATAAACCAACAAACCATAAAAACTTATATATAAATATAAATGACCGGTTTCTGGAGAGTTCTTGGGTCCTTGGCGTTTGTTTTGGGGGAGAGAAAGGAAAAGAAAAAAACTCTTTCCTTTCCTTTCATTTCCTTTCTCTCTCTGTTTAAGTATTTTTATTAATTTTCTTTTTTGTTCTGTTCAATCTTTACCTTCACGGAAACTTATGTTAACAGGGTTCCGTGTTGCAGTTCCATTAACGAAAGATGTAGTACCCAAGTCATGTTTATAAAAAAAGTTCTAGTCTTCTTTGTCTTAACGTTTATATTATAGAGGTGGGTTTGGCTTGGTTTTATATAAGTTTCTGGTTCTAAGTTTCGTTGTTGTTGTTGGTTGGTTTGGTTATAATTCGTCGACAAGACAAGGACTTTCTGGTTTTTTTGAGTTGGGTTTTTGTTGGATTGGGAATTTTGAAGAATGGCAAATGGAGGAGAGAAAAGTAATGATTTTTATGCAGTTTTGGGTTTGGATAAGGAATGCACTCCAACAGAGCTCAGGACTGCTTATAAGAAACTTGCCCTGGTTAGAGTTTTAGCCATTTCCTTTCTTCTCCAAAAATCTCTCTGTTTTTTCTTTCTTTTGCATGAATCCCAGAATTCAATCAACAGAAGAATCAATAAAGCAAAAGCCTTTGAATGATCATGGCATTAAAGAAACCTTTCTGTTCTGTCCTGTTCTTAATGTATACTCAATGCATCAATGCTTGTAAATTTTATATTTCTGGGGCTTTATTCTGACATGTAAATAATTGGGGTTTTAGAGATTAATGGTTAATGAAAAAGGGGGATTGATCTTTGTTTGTAATGGGACTTGAAATTTTTTTTTCCCGGGAAAATTGTCTGAATGCTTTGAACTGAATGAACGTGTTTGTAGTAAAATTAAGCAAAGCCATAAACCCATTTTTTTTTTTTGGAACAGAGATGGCACCCTGATCGTTGCTCAGCCTCGGGAAATTCAAAGTTCGTGGAAGAAGCCAAGAAGAAGTTCCAGGCAATTCAACAAGCCTATTCTGGTAATTTTCACTTTACTATGAATGAATCACCAATTTCTTACAAGTCTTAAAGTCTACTACGTTTTTTTTATTATTATTATATTATTTTAGCATTATTCTTGGATGCAATTGCAATTTGCATTTTAATACTGTAAAATCTTATAAAGTTGGAATTATTTTTTTAAAATATAAAATTATAAACTATAAAGTTGAGTGGGAAATGGGAATTATTGGATTCACGAGATGCTGTTTCTTCTTTCACTCAACTTTTTATAATTTTTCTTGTTTTACAGTTCTGTCTGACGCAAACAAGAGGTTCCTGTACGACGTAGGAGCTTATGACAGTGATGATGACGAAAATGTAATCTTTCTCTTTTTCTCTTCTTTCCTTTCCCCTGCTTTTCCCCTGTTTTGATTCTTTTTTTCTTTTTACTATTATGAAGTAAATAAATAAATGAGATTAAAGCTAATCAAAGCTTGTAATTGCAGGGCATGGGAGATTTTCTCAGTGAAATGGCAGTTATGATGAGCCAGACAAAATCTAGTGTAAGCTTCTGTTACTTACTTCTTTTCTGCATCCAATTTCTTCTCATTTTAACATTAGCCAAAAAAAAAAAAAATCATGTAGAGCAAAGGGTTTAGGGTAAATTGCTGCTTTTGGAAAATCCTAGGTATTAGGTTTAGGTGTTCTAGTTGACAAACGACTAGATTGAAAATGGGCCAGTTAGAGGTCACGAGTCCAAGGTAAAAAAAAAAAAAAATTGTTCGTATAGTATAGGCCCAAACCTTCTTTGCTTTTGCTTTTTATGGTTGATATGATCGTCCATCTGCTCAAAATCCCATGAAATCCGTTAAAGTTGGGTCCATTATAGGAATTGGCCAATGATATTCCAGCATCTTTGGGAAGAACACTCGAAAGAAAGACTTTGTGGGCCAATAATATAATAATAAATAATAAATTAATATAGTTATATAATTTTTTATTGTAGCCTTCGTATTCTCTAGTGTGGGTTCAAGTCTTCAAGATATAGGATTCCTATGAATGTGAGAGATAATTACATAGTGAATTAGTGATTAACAAATAATAATCTTTCTTATTATGTTCATTCGATTACATTATTATATGCTGTGAATATGGTTCTACTTGTGATCCTAGAAGATAGTAAAAAGTTGACATGATTTCATGCTTTGGGTGATTTGATTGAGAAATAAATTAAAATGTGCCAATTTCATGATTTTACAGGAAAATGGAGAGGAAAGCTTTGAGGAATTACAGGAATTGTTTGAAGAAATGTTCCAATCAGACATTGATTCATTTAGCTCTAATGGTCAATCCTCTACATCTTGTTCCACTTCATCTTCATTTGCATCTTACGGCGAAAGTTCCAGTTCCAACAAGCGGAATTCCTCCGAAATGAGTTCTGGAAACACTAGGTTGGAGAGTTCTTCCAGCTTCGAAGCACAATTTCACAGTTTCTGTTTGGGGGTAAGTTCATTACTTTACTTACCTACTCTGTTTTACTTAATCTCTGATATAGTATCAATATCATAACTAATTAACGGTCTGCTGTCTGATAACGGTATTCTAACTGTTAGTGGAGCCGCATTTGATTAAAGACTTTGGTTAAAACATTCTGAAGTATGGATTGGTACACAGCTTTAGTTTTCCATTTCTCAAGTATAGATTGGTATTTACAAGTTAAAACATTCTAGTCAAGTCTTTTGGTTAATCTTTGTCAAACTTTTGTGTCAAGGCATGTGTCATAAAATAACATTACCATTGAGGAAGCAAACAGTGGACTAGGTTTTTTGAGGTATGGAGAGTTATGGTAAGTGTCTGAATCTTCTTGTTTGTTTCAAACTTTCAATATTAGTAAGATTTAGTAAAGTCTAAACTCCATAGAGTTTATATTGATACTGGAATTTGTATATATTTTGGACATGCATGTTTACTTTTGGCTAAGATATTAACATGACATACTCTGTTTCACAATGTTTTGAAACAAATTCAATGTAAAATTCACATTAATTTATTGTTTCTGATTGATTTTATGAAGTCAGGTGGGACACGGGAGAGATATGAACCGACCGAGAGGAGCCAGAGGAGGAATTCTCGGAGCAACCGGCGGTAGTAGTAGTAGTAGTAGACGGAGAAATGGCAGGAAGCAAAAGGTTTCATCTGGCCATGATGTTTCTTCCAACGACTGTGGCATTTCTGCTTCATGATTAATTCCCCAGTTTACTGCATCTAATGCAAAATTCAACCTTACCATTTTGGCCAACTTACCACAATGATTTTGACCTATTAGGGAGATGAAGGTTAATAGTGGCCAAGATGCAAGCAGTGGGCAGTGGCTGAGATTTTGATCGTCGTGAACAGTACCATTTGGACAACAATCCTTGTTACTGTCGGAAGCCAAAACAATATCAAGAAGATCAATGTTTGGCTCTTTAAACTGAAATGAAATCACCGGGAATTAAGACTTTTTTTTTCACTTTGGTTGATGGCCTGTCAGATTTTGCCATTCTAGCAGTGGTAGTAACAATGTTAATGAATTTTCATCTGTTTAACTGTAACTTTTACTTGCCAGCACATTTGGCCAATAATAAGATGATCAATATTAGTCTCAAACTCCAGAATTCTCTTGATGTTTTTATCTTGGTGGTGAATTCTCAATCCTTCAATTCCATAACTACCAAAAGGAACAGTAAAAAAAAAAAAAATACCCATGGTGCTAGAAACACCAGGCAAGTGGGAAACAGGGGAGCTGCTACTAGAATGGTCAGGTAAAGAATGTGTCCAAAGTCTATTATGTTTGGCCAATTGAATGGGGTAAAGGCTTAGATTGACGGTGGAAGGTACCCGAGTTTGAGCATCCACATATCCCTCTTGGTAGGTGATTTTGTAAGCCTGAAAAATCGGTAAGTGAAATTTTCTATGGATTAATAAATCCCCAAAGAGATTGACGGTTTGTCTTGACCTTAGAAATCCCCAAAGAGATTGACGGTTTACCTTGACCTTAGAAATGAAACCTACCATGCTCCTAATCTTTTTGTAACCAAAAAAAAAATCTATTATGTTCGGGAAGTTTTGGCCTTTGATTTCAAGATGCTGGCATAAAAATGGCTGCTACTTGCTATGGTTGAAATGGAAATGTTTGGGTAGTATGTCCTACTTCATGTGAATAAGGGACCCAAAAGAAAAGTTTTAAGTGAAAATGCAGTGATTATCCAAGGCATGCACCAAAAGACTTAAACCCCAAAAAAGGTTCCTTCGTCTGCTTTTTGTTTTGATGGTGAGAGGTTGAGCTTGATTGTCCCCTTCAATATCCAGCACCACTTTTTGGTTTGATGAAGCAAAACAGAGTCATGGGTCCCCAAGTCCCTACCCAACTTTGCAAGTTGCCAAAAACTTTAAATGCCAAGTCCTAAAGGTCTACTTTTCTCCACATTTCCCATCGTTTTCCATGCCCTACAACTTGCCCAACTTGCATGGTTTCTGACTGTTCATTTTCAACCCCAAATTAGAAAAAGAAACTATTGTTGGTCTCAATTGAAGGGGCTGATTGTGTTTGATTCCCATTTTAATGTGGGCAAAAATAGAAAATGTGGGGGCAATGAGTTGAAATTGAGTGAATTGAGCTTATAAAAATATCTAAAACTAAAGAATGGTTGAGATTTTTTGTTCTGTATTTTATTTTTATGATGAATATAAATTGCTTCGGTAATCATTCAGCTTTGTAAGATTTTTATGTTAGGAGATGAGATTTTGGGGCAGGTGGGTGTATATTAAAATGCTTTATGATATCAACTAGCTAGACAAGATTGAACACAAATAATTCCACAATAAATCATTTTCAAATTGATTATGTAGATTATGGTCAATATGCTACCGTATCTTCCATTTCATATCAAAATTTTATAGTAAAAATGACTCAAAAGCAAAGTAAAAGATGGTCTTCCACCCAAAAAAATAAAAATAAAAGATGATCATGGAGATGTTGCTGCCTTATATTTGCTCATTTTTTTTTTGGCATCTTGAAGTGATTGTTCTTTGCATATATAACAATGACAAGTAACAAAATCAATACTATGATATAAGATAAAAAAAAAATCAATATTATGATAATATTGAATAAAAAAATTAACCATAAATTAAACTATGTTCAATTCGAAAAAAGAAGATCCTTCATGCACATCAGCACATGCTTAGTGTGATACCCAATATCTAATTTCTTTTTCTTTTTCTTTTTATTTTAAATATAAAATTTATTTAATATAAGTTCAATAGAGATACCCATGAATATTGATTAATGGTCTAATTATATATTATTACTTATAAGTACTATTTTACGAAATATTTTAACATCAAGAAAGAAACTAATCGTAGTATTTTTTTCATAATAAAAAATTCAAACACTATCTTAACATAGAATTCAACTCTAAAGAAACCAAATCTGCGTGTTTTTCGATTAATTATCTAAATTTATCATTATGATTTATCCAGTGTTTAAGGAAACACATTGCTTTATGTATGTTTTTTCGTACTTATATGTATAATATTTAAAAGTTCGTAAAAACGGAAAAAAAAAATCATCACTTTTAGATTTATTTGGGAAACATTTCCATAAACATGACACATGAATCAATTTCAAACTGTTTTTAGTATGTAAAGTTTACTTGCTGAGCTATATATGGCATCTATTTACGTTCTTTGTGCTAATAGTTTCGCCAAAGTTGCCCTAAAAAGCAGCAAACTTTGAAGCTAGATAGAACATTGTAGCATTGCATTGGAGAAAGTTGTGATAATGATGGGAACTAGTTGCTAGCAAAAGTGGACAAGTTGAGGAATAGTCGAGAACTGAGACGTACAACAAAAGTATATAAACAAAACTACAAGTTGATGTTAAATTTTAATTTTTTGGGATTGTGTACATGATATCAAACCTTGATTATTAGAGCAAGCTGCAAGTTGGTTAGGTTTTTTAAAAATAAAGATGGGTTGAGTATCAAGATGAAATAGAATAATAAAAATAATAACAACATAACATTAATTAGAAATCAAGTTAATTTGGAGAGAGATCATCAAGATTCACGCCTCCTAGCTAGGAATATGGTTTGGTTTTATCATTGTTGAATGTTGATGGACATGTTTCCATATCCCCACTTGCAAGGAGGGGGAATTTTAATTTATGCCTTGTTTTACATGATCGGGTTAGGTTCCCAAATGAACAATTGATTCAATCTTTAAATTTAATTCAAAAGGGAACATGTCGTAACTATTGGGACCGGGTTGTGGGTTTCCCTTTTCGAGCTAGATATGTATAGATCGATCTCATAATTCTCATATTTTTGCAACTAACAAGTTTAGAGTATAATGGAAAGGCCTTTCCAACATTGTCGCCGGATATGAGAGGTGAAAGAAGGGAAATGGATAAAGAAATGAACTCAATTTAATGGCAACTTTGCCAACTTAATTCGGGCCAAATGTTTATATACATACCATATGCAATTTAAAAATGAATTATAGACTATATATTATATACATATGTCATGGTGAAATGTTTAAACAAATTGAGGGCAAGGGCCAAGGAATGAAGCAAAGAGTAAGCACTCGACCTAGGCCATGTTTAGTGCATCGGTTCATTAGTCGTTGGGTTGGTGCACAGGTCAAACGAAGTCTTAAGTGTAATCTCCGTTTCAATCGCTATTATAATAATCTCATATGTACAGTACTTAATTTAATCAGTATAGTGTAATCTCATTTATACAGTACCTAAATAGTGTCGGTCACACCACTACCGCACCGTTATCCGTTCTAGTAAATGCAATAACGGGCAAATGATTCCATTCCATCAAGAAAAAAGAAAAGGGATAATGTATGTCTCACAAAGTCACAATTCCATCTAATGACTGTATTGGATAAGCATTACGAGCCCGGTTGTAGTTGACAACTGGGCTTTAATTCGACTTTTGTTTTTCATGTAAATTGGGATTCTAAAACTCAATTATATATTATTGGGCCTTTTTAATTCTCAAGCTTTCCCTCAATCCAGTCCAACCCACTTTTCAGAGATTAATGTATGCCTAGGCCTAGCCCAAACTTTAGACTTCCAACTTTGCCTTTTAACTTTATTTCTTGGGAGCTATGGCCCATGGCTAAGATTTGCTATAAATCATACGTTGAGGAGCTCCAGTGAAGAACGGAGAAATTTAAACAAGATGACGTTAATTGATAACCATATTTCTTTTTTGTCAACATAACAACAAATGAGCAAAATGTTTACTTCACTATCAAAGCTTACCTAACCGCATCGAATTATTAATTAATATACACAATTTTAAGAAAAATATATATGGTAATTATATGGTAAATTTTAGACTCCACAAGCGGGTTGTGGAGTTGACACATGTCCATTTTTAAATTAATTAAGTTTTAAATATTTCAATCTAGTTCTTAGAGGACACATGTCACCCTTCAAAACCCGCTTGTGTAGTCTGCTAAACTCCACTAACGGTGCATTGTATAATTTGTCATATATATATATATATATATATATATATATATATAAGTTCAGTCTGCTTATCTCCCTCGAGCCACATATCAAAAGTCCTTGAGGGGGCGTTTACCGGATAAATATCTGAGAATTTTCAGAATTATGATATTGAAATTGTAAGGCGGGGACCATTTTTGATGTTAATTTGACACCCAATGAATTGAAAAATCAAATGAGAAATTTTCCTCCCAAAGTTTTCAATCACAAATGCTGATATAAATGAAGTTTTGTGCTTTTTCTTCAATGCCCACTAAAATTTGGCACTGATTAACTTATTAAATATATATATATATATATATATATATATATCGTTTCAAAGCAATAATTTTATATAATTCATATATATGTTTAATTGGGGGGGAGTATCATTTAAGAAATTAAACATCTAAATGATCGTAATGCTTGATAACCATACACTTGGTTTAAGTTAATAAATGAAAGTCCTTTTCTTCCCAGCAAATAAATGGGGTCCCTCTTTGAACATTTGAGAACATTTCTACATCTCTGATCTTTAGACAAAATTAAGGTATATATAGAACTACAAGTAATTATAAGATTGATTCCTTGATTGAATTAACATTTAGAATATTGAAATTTGTTTGGAAGCCTTGAAATGACAATATAATATTTTAAATAATATACATCTTAATTAATTCAAGAGGGATGAGATTGAACTTTTTGTATTATTATTGTTCATGACATATATATCAAATTTAAACTATTTTTTATCTTTAAATTACTATTTCAACTACGTGTAGAATGTGGTGAGAAGTGATCAGTACCTTTCATGAAAGATTATATAAAGGGAAAGGAAAACCATATGTAAAAAAATTAGTAATTTAAGTATTGCTTAGTTTATTAAATGTTATAATTGCATGGTGGGGAGAAATTCCTTATACCTCAGGGGGGAAGCAATGCACTCATGATCGCCAACCCAAAAAAGTAATTACGCAACCACTTTAACTTCCCACCTGCTACAGACTCAACTCATCTTCCTGACGTTTGGTCAGGATCACCCCCCAGATTACTAGTGATCTAAGATCACCAGTGATGCAAGATCACCGATGATCAAAGATTACATAAGTCTATGGTGGTAATCCAGATCACCCTTAGAGGGGTGATCAGGGGGTAATCCGAATTACCACACCAAACCAAAAAGTGTAACTAAACGTGGTGATCTAAAATTACCTGCCAAGATCACCTCCTACCAAACGCCCCCGGTAACTAATTTAAGGTAGACATAATATTAAGCACAACTATTAATTAATAGTGTGGGTGGAGTTTTTTAATTAGTGATCGAATTAATGTGTGGCTTGAAGACAATTGTTCCTTAGATATTGGTTGGACTATTGCCAATGGATAAAGTTGTAATAAATGAGATTAAACATATAAAATCATTATTCTATGCTAACATATACATATAGCTATCTATATTATGGCATTATAATATTGGATAATTATTAGAAATGTAAAGTATAAACTTCGATATAATTTTCTACTTTGTATTAGCCTGCCAAGCTTGGAAAGGAGCTGCACCATCCATGTCACGTGACAGAGAGGGTGGGGTCCAAGGCCAACTCAACATCTGAACTGAATCTGATCATCAGAGTGTTGTTGAGTGTGTGTAGGTAGATCTAAGATTTACTACTACTTCCAGTTCAATCTTATCCCATTGACGTGTAAATACTATATCTATCGATGTGGGGCCCACATGTTCCCACCCACTTGACCAAGTCCAACTCTTCCCCATTTCTGGGGTTATTAGCTCCCCGTTTCTATCTTTGGCGGCTCACCCAGCCTTCACTTCACTCTCTCGGCTTTGCTTAACTATTTTATTGGTCCTCCTTCAATTTTTGATTAATTATTATTGGGGTTCAAAATGAATTAGTTTTTTTCCCCGTGAGAATAAGATATTTTTTGGAACAAGACATAAACTTGTTAGAGGTACAATAACATATCTTACTTCTAAACTTTTAGTAAAAAAAAAAAAACTTGGGTTACTTACAAAGTCTTTTAACATTTCTTTATTTTCATATTATTTTTATGAAAATTCAATTTAGTACCAAGCATTCCAAATTATGATCATGAATCATGATGGTTACACTTTATCTCATAATAATAACAATGCCAAATTTGGATAGCATTAATACTCAAATTAGTCAAGTTTAAATTAGTACTTACGCAAAATTAATAAACTTTTAACCAAATATAAAAAAGAAAATGAATAAACTTAGAAAATTAATTAAATGTATTTAGTTATGATTTATGAGCTGTTTCAACATCTATATGTTCACCATCCGTTGTTGAAGTAATTAAGCGCCTTAATGTTTCCCCATTATCCTAATTTAAGCATTAACTATATATTCTATATTGTGTTTTATACTTTTATAGTACAAATTAAAGAAGATTTTTTTTGTTTGCTAAAGAAAAAGAAATTGTTGTGAAAAAAAAAAGTGTTATTGGATGGCTCCAAATGAAGCCATATTAGCCGGAGCCATGCGCCCTAAATTTAGCCAGAAAGAATTAACATGAACCCAACATCTTATCCCTTCATTTTCTCTCTGATCACTTAACCATTTTTCTATAAAAACCCTAATCCATCATTTCTTCTCCGAGATTTAGAACAAAGAAACTCTTTCAACATATCCCCACCACCTCGCCATCCTTCCCTTTACGTTTCGTTCCTTCTTCCTCTCTTAAAGTAACAGTCGTTTTGATTTGTATATATCTCTTCTGTTGTTTTTTGTTTGTTTGACTTTTTTTTTTACGGCTTTAAAAAACGAGTGTTACGTTATAGAGAAGAGTTGGATCAATCGATCATCGACATGGGTTTTCTGAATAAACTCTGGGACGAAACGCTTGCCGGGCCTATGCCGGAAACCGGCCTCGGAAAACTACGAAAGTATGATTCGTTTTCAACCACACGCTCATCGCCTGCTCCTGTTGTGGATCCTAACATGGTCATCACTAGGAGCATTACGATTCGAAAGAGTAACTCTGGTTTTCGAAACTTATCTGTTGACCCGGGTTCGGCTCCGGATTCTCCTTCCGGGTCTAGCTGCTCCACTCCTGGGACTCCTTTGACACGTACGTAATATAATTGCATCTCTTTGTGTAAATATTACTAATTGTTTCTTTCTTCTTCTTCAGTAACCTAATAAGAAAAGTTGAATGGTGGATGCAGCCGGGACGCCGCGTGGGGATTTCAGGAAATTTACGAGAAGAAAATCGCCAGCCGAAGCACTTGAATCCGCTGAGCAAAGAAGTCCGACTGTTTACGATTGGTTCTCTCTCTTTTGTTTGCTATTTTTATGATAATAAATATATAAAAC
The DNA here is from genome assembly GCA_001974805.1 of Corchorus capsularis. NCBI lineage: Eukaryota > Viridiplantae > Streptophyta > Magnoliopsida > Malvales > Malvaceae > Corchorus > Corchorus capsularis. The sequence continues at coordinate 86,381 of AWWV01011791.1, read as the reverse complement.
AATTTAACCCTTTAAATTAGACCTTAGAACATAAATATATTTGATCATTCAAATGCAACATGACACAAAAAAAAAAAAAAGATCAAAAGAGAGAGGCTAATTAGGGAACTACAGCTTAACAAATATTGTACTAAATGCTAAAATCATAAAATGTTGAAATGTGTATGGAAACTAATTAATAATTATGTTTTTGTCTGCAGGATTGTAATAAGTGCTTTGGATCGTTGAGAGAGTAATATGGCGATTTTCCTTTCGAAGAAAATCAGCATCGAAGGAACCTTTTGTACATAGAGATCACTTTGATGGAAAATATCAATATGATATATATAATTATATATATATATATATAAGTAACAAGTTGGTTAAATACAACAATATGTACGGATTGGGTTGTGACCGATCGAGATCAAAATCACTGCTTCTTGGAGTTTCCGGCAGAGGAAAGACGTAGGAGATCAGATCAGCTGTTTTTGTACATAATAATCTTCAGCAGCTGGCTAGCTAGCTTGACATATTCTTTTTCTTTTGTGCTTTTGGGAAGGTTTTGTACATATGTTTCTTTCCCAATTCTTGGCTTTTGTTTCTTTTTGTACATATGGGATCTGTACATATTTGAATCCTCTTCAATGAAACTCTTTGTTAAATTGCAGCTTATTATAATCTTTGGATTAATTTGCTTCACATTTCCAATTATTCTTGTTGTGATTTTTCATTTTTGAGCATGCTCTTCATTGATTATTACTTTTCCTTGTATGGCTAGTGTCTCTTTCATTCTGCTTTTGCCTAATTTGGTACCGAGAAAGTGGGGGCAAGAAAAATCTGAACCAGTCATACCACTATTGATCTCCACTTGCTTTGAGATCATAATCTCAATGTGGGTCAAGATTAAAGGAGGCTTTTTTGACTTTATAATAAGTTCCTTCATTAATTTATGTTGTTTATAGTGTTAGGTAACTAGTCTCATCATCATCATCTCCTTCATGCAATATATGCAATATATAATAAGCCCAAAAGAATTGATCCAATTTTACAGGCACTTTCCTACAGTCCATAAAAAATATGGACTACCTAATAAGAAAAGATACAATAACTTGATCATCATGTAAATTAGCCATATATATGTTTGTATTACCAAATATTTCCCCTATAAGTAGAAAATCTTGATCACCAAGATTATAGGTATGGACGCTATATAATAGCAGGCTCTACACCGATCAAGATAAGAAGATTATAGGGCTCCGTTAGTAATTTGTTATAATATATATATATGTACTCTAATCTTATTGTCTTTTTGGAGATACTTTGAATCTTATCTGAATTCACCAAATCCTTCTCGAATCTAATTATAAGATTCTCTATCCTATAGGTCATTAGGTAGTTCAAGTTACTCTACTCATTATCCTTACGTTCGATCATGGAAATGGAAACAAAATCCTCTCCCCCATTTGCCGTGCCCAATTGTGTCCCAAATCATGGCACGTGTCCCTAGTATTATACCTTATTTATTTTCGAGTTTTAATAAATAGTAAAAATCTCAATTAAAATCAGGTTTAGCCCCAAATTAACAACAAATAATTGTATATAAGGGTTAGGCCTAAATTTTAATACATTCCTCATAGGGTTTTAGAATGAAAATATGAAATTTAATTTAACTAGGTAAACAAAGAATAACATTAAAAACTGAAAAAAAGACGTGTCATTATTTAGTGGATGGGGTACAGTGGGACACAAAAAATGGGGGGAGAGGATTTTTATCCATGGAAATGTAAAGGAAAGTGCTACATTAGTAACCTTTCCATTCTCGTTCTACGAATGAATTAGATTCATGATGTCAATATGCATGAAATATTACTCTTGGTTAACAAAAATTATAGTATACATGATCGAGTAAAATTCACATGATAAAAGCACAACTATTGTGTAGCCAACCAATTTTAAAGTACTCACTTTGTTTAACTTGAGTTAAGCATCGAGTGTTGGTTAGTCTCTTAGCAAGCAATGTATGGCCCATGGGGAGAGTTGGAAAGCTTTATTTATTACGGACTCGCAAAGGCGGGCGTGATTCCTGCCATTAGAAAAGGCTACCCCAAACGTGTGATTTACCGGCTACAGCCTACACCACGTCACCCTTAGCTCAATTGCTTACGTTCTCCCTCCACGTCACCCTCTTCTCTTTTTTGAACGTTGCTCACGGTCACGGCCACTTGTCGGTTACCGTCGGTAACGTTTACCCCCCGACGTTGACTCTTCGTTCCCTCCTAATCCACTCATTCTTTGACACGTGGCAGAAATCATCGGTTCCTGCGTTGAGAGGTAAGGCGGAATTTCCCATGAAATAAACAACGTGCCACGGATTTCCCCAAAACTCAATACTCATCAAAATTCCTGTCACACTTTTTTTTAGTTCAGTTTTCTCCAATGACTAAATTACCCTTAAGAACAATCCATTCTTTTTTATGAAAATAAAATTTTATAGTACATTAAACATTTAAATTTATAGAAAAAAATTTTAAATATGAAAAACTTGAAATAGTTGATTTAATGTCTTAATAATTTTGTAAAAAAACATCAAAATATTTACTATAATCTGTTTCAGACAAAACATGGGAGCTTCTGATATTTGAGGTTGGAGTTGACCAACAGGAATTAATACCACTAGTTAGGTACAAAAGGGTAATTTAGGTACAGCACCGGAAATGATAAACGCAAAAGGCAAAGGTACAACTGAAATTCAACCCAAAACGATGGCGTTTCCGTCAATTCCTCATTTAAATCAGATAAAAACAGGACGGTACAACTACCAAAGCCGGCAAACTTTTCACGCCGGTGACGGGATCCCCACAATCCCCCAATCATAACCTTACACCTCACCCTACCTTCTCCACGTGTCCCCTCTTCTATACCACCTTCACCGACGCCGTCATTTCTCTCCCCACTTTCCCTCCCGTCAACCGATAAAAAAAATAGGCAATAGAACCAAAAACACGCCCAAACCAAAAATACACAAAAAGAAAAAAATCCCTAATTCTCTCTCTCTCTCGTCGAAACCCTAATTTTCTTTTCGTCTTTTTCCCTTTTGTTTTGAAATTATCGAATTTTCTGGATCCCCATGGAGGAAGACGAAGAGATCCAATCGCACCGGTCGCCTGGCGCTACCGGATCTCAATCTCCGTCGTCACCGTCACCGACGTCCAACGGTCGGATAACTGTAACGGTAGCCGCGGTGCCTCCTTGCGAACCACCTCTTTCAGAAGAGCCTCAGCAACATGAAAATAAGCTTGCTTTGGCGCTTGTGCCGCCGCAGCCGCAACCTTTGCAGACGAAGAACAACGGCGGCGGAGGTGGAAGAGAAGACTGCTGGAGCGAAGGCGCGACGGGGGTTTTGATCGACGCGTGGGGGGAGAGGTACTTGGAGCTGAGCCGTGGGAACTTAAAGCAGAAGCATTGGAAAGAAGTGGCGGATATCGTGAGTAGCAGAGAGGACTATATGAAGACTCCCAAGACGGATATTCAGTGTAAGAATCGAATCGATACGGTGAAGAAGAAGTATAAGTTAGAGAAAACTAAGATGGCGAGTGGAGGTGGGCCGAGTAAGTGGGTCTTTTTCGAGAAATTGGATCGACTTATAGGACCCACGGCCAAGGTTTCCGTCAATGCTGCGGCCGTGGGTGGTGGTGGGAGTCCTGGGTTTATGTCTAAAGTACCCATGGGTATACCGGTTGGGATCCGGTCCAGTTTGAACCCTCTTCGAGCTTCTCAGCTTCATGAAAGACAACAGCAGCAGCAGCAACAAAAGCAACCCAGGATGGTTGCATTAAAGAATCAGAATAAGATGCAGCTCAGGAAAAGGGGTCCGGTGGAAACGGATTCAGAGGATGAAGATGAAGAGGAGGAAGCGGATTCATTGGATAGTTTCCCACCACCGCCAACGGGGAAAAGGGCAAAGAGGACGGTTCATAAAGGTGTAAATTCAGGGGGAAAAGGGAAGAAATGGGGGAATTCGGTCAGGGAATTGACTCAGGCAATATTGAGGTTTGGGGAAGCCTATGAACAGGCGGAGAGTGCTAAGCTGCAACAGGTAGTGGAAATGGAGAAGCAGAGGATGAAGTTTGCAAAGGAGCTGGAGTTGCAGAGGATGCAGTTTTTTATGAAGACACAGCTGGAGATATCTCAATTGAAGCATGGGAAAAGAGCTGGTGGACATGGGAATTCAAGTAATCATCATAGTAACATTAATATTAGTAACAATAATAATAACAATAACAATAGTGATAGTAACTAAGTTGAGTAGGTCTGGAATTGGATTAGGGGTTAGATTTAATGTGTTTTATTGGGTAAAGGCCCTAGATTTGTATTGGAAATTAGTAGTTTTGAGTGTATTTCCTTGCTTCCTTTTGAGTCTTGTTACTTAATTCATCACATTTTAACTTGAAGCAAGGTTAAGATAGTGACTAGATGCTCAATTAGATTGTATTAAAAGGAATTTCTCTTGAATCCATTGTCAAATGTTGTTAGATATTGTCAAATCAAATATGTTGTTGGCTACATTGCTTCTTTTGCTTGTGTCTGTTAAACCAGTTAAGATGATCAATTTAATACTCATAATTACAGTTCTTCCAGCTCTCTAGTTGGTTTTGCAAATCTGGTAGCCAAACTTGCCCAGCATTGAATCTTCAGGTTGCATCTGAGTGGATTCTGGTCAAATTCTCTGGTTCACAGCTTGCTGATAGAATAGTTTCCATCCCATTAACTACTGGAGCTTTTGCTGCTGTATGCTTACTCAATCATCTGCAATCTGCAGAGAATGACCAATAAGTTTTGACAGAAAGTTCTATTTGCTTTCAAAATGCCAATGATGCAGAACAAAAACAGAGTATTTAGAGAAACATTAACTGACAAAATATTGATCTAGCCAGAAGCTATGGGCGTGGGGGGAAATCAACAGTAAGGATGTCCCAACCAAAACAAAGAAAATGTAATTTTTTGTTTTTTGGTGATTAGAAAATGTAATTTGACCCTGGTGATAAAGCAACTATGTCTCATAAAGCTGTTCAAAGTAGTAGCAGATGAATTAGTCCTAGATTTAACTAAGATTTTTAAGATTGTAAACTGCTGAGCTAATGACAGAAGAAAACAATATATACGATCTTCCGTTTCTCCAAGAAATGTCAAGATTACTGCAGTTGCTCTTCAACTGCTAGCAAGTGTTGATTAGGTTATAATTCTGGACAAGAACAACTCCATTAATTATCATCTCAATTCTCACGCAGTTAGTGTTCGGTAACAACTAACAAGTATGGGAGGTGAAGTGGAAAACTTCTCAAAGGACAGAATGGAAAGAGCCATGCTATTATAAGTGAAACATACCTCTCTTTGGAAACAGCTCACAAGTCGGATGGCATACAAATGGAAAGAGAGAATTTTTCATATGACAAGCATTTACTTCATTCCTAGCTTCAATGTAAACTTCAGACTAGCTGTTTCATCCCATGCCAATTAAGCCATGTTCCTAGATAGAAATCAAAGAACATGAAAAACAGAATAAGAAACCAAGTCTTACAGAATAGCAGAAATGGTGGGGAACTAAAATTTAATCAAAGATGAAACATGGCAAAATGATAGTTTATCTGGTTTCAAACATGAAGTAGGAAGAAACCATGAGTCAAAATGTCAAATATCAGTTCAAACATACTATGATATCATTACCTTTCCTTGTAAAAAAGATGATGATGTAGTTGAAGTGAATGAGAAGAAACATGATCTAGTTTCCTTTTCTTGAGGAATTTTCAGGGAAAAGCATCATGAAAGTGAGAATTTCAAATCCCTTGTATGGGGTAGACCGTTGGAGAATATTACTACTAGTTTTTCTGATTGATAAGATGCTTTTTTTTGGGTGAAAATAAGATGCTTTTTATCACTAACAATAAGGTAGTGATTGTTAAAAGAATAAACTATAAAGTTTTATGACTAAAACATGTTTTTTTAGTTGAATCCGATGCTGTAATTCTTCATTAAAATAGATGATCTCCTTAGAAAGGGGAACAAAAATCTAACCCCATGATTATAATATGCAACTTTTCAATAATAAAATAGTCACACAATGGTCCAAACCATAAGAAAAAGATGAAGATTTGTGGAATTCTTTACCCTTTAGCTTTTGACATCTCTTTTTGCACTTATGTCCCATTATTTATATAATTAATTCAACTATATTACTAAGATAAACCAAAATTTCCTTGCATCTAAAGCAACAGAAAAACAAAGTTGACAACATGGAAATCTCAGACATATCAAGAAAATCCAGGCAAATTACGCAGAAAAGTGGGATAAAACAGATGAAAGAAAAGGTTACAGTAACAAATCTATCAAAGTCCAAGTTGAATGATATCATTTGTCGGAGAAAAAGACAAAGAAAACATCACAGTTACTTCAACAGAATGTTATGCTCCTAGTTTTCAAGCAAGCATACATATATTATATGCTTTTGCTTAACATTTCAGTTAAGGGCTCAGCTATGGAATTTTCAGTTTTTTTTTTTTAAACCATAAAATCTTAACCACCATACAAAGTTCAAAGACCCCAGTTCCCCTAATCAAAATTTTCAAAACCCATATGTAGGATTTTGTAAGATTATGACCTTATTTGTAAGCTACTAAGTTAGAACTACTGATCAGAAAGTTGAAAGGAAGATGATTGAGAAGCTTACCAGCTGGGCCTGAAAGAGCAGAGAATGAAAGCTTTGATTGGTGGTACCAAAAATGCAAAAGCCCAAAAAAAATTTTAGTGAAAGAAACTTTGGTTGAATTCAATGTCTGGAAAGCAAGCTGAAGCATGTAGCGGCTAGCGCTTATTCCGTTTTGATTTTCTATTCCTCTTTTTTTCCTCTCTATTTTTTTTTTTAAAAAAATTAATGTTTGGTTTGTATTTATTATTATTGGTATTATTATCCTTATGAAAATAAAATTATACTTTTGGTAGGGACTCCACATAAATTCCTTATTATTGGCTGAAAAAGAAAGCTTAATTTTACCCAAAAGGAAAATGAATGGTACATTTTATTTTTTGTACTATATTTAAAAGTTTAAGAAAGAAGAATTAGGCTCCAATACTTCAATATTTCAATTCAAATTCAGTTGACAAAGAAATCATGTTAAAGTTTCATACTCAATTGGTATATAAAATATAAAAGATTCCAACTATATGTGTAAGCTAAATATATAACATTTATATTATTGCACTAAATCATTTAAAAAACAGGGAGAGAGAGATTAAGAATGAATAATTTTAAATTTATTCATATGAAGAATGAAAAATTGGATTATTATTGATTTAAAAAGGCAAATTGGATTATTATTCATCAATATATATTCTCTCTGTTTTTTTTTTTTGGCAGTAAGAGAAAATTATATATTTATTCTCTCTGTTTGCAATGCAGCAATGGAGTATTAGTAGAAATTTAAGGGAAAAATTCCATGTGAAACCAACCATTCAAGAGTTTGGGGGGCCATGAACAAAAATTTGAGATCAAAGGTAGTTGTGAGAGGGATGATAAAAAGTCAAGATCATGATGCGATCAGGACCCTCAATTTTCAAATGATTTTAGATGGCCTACCCCCATTTACCTGCAAATTTGATGGCTATTGATGGCGACCTCACCAAAGCCTTTCTTCCACTCATTTCAGCGAATCACAGCCGTCAATCTTACTTATATGAGTTTGTTAACGATTTTAATCTAACGATTTTGGGGGTTAAATACTTAAATGGTTGTTAATCTTAGAAATAGAGTCATTTATCCAAAGCCAAAAAAGTTTTGATAAGCTTTTTTCCCTTTAATCTTTCCTTGTCAATATTATTATTATGATAATAATACTACTAATCTCAATCAATTGGTAATTATCATAGCATAATCATTGTTCGCTAGAAAACTAAAAGAAAATTAACATGCCTTCCAATTTCCAAAAATTAAAATAACCGTATTATTATATATTTAATTTAAATAATTAATTAAATTTTTATAACTTAAATAAACGCTTTTTTTTTTTACAGTTCATTAAAAGGACAAAAAGACTTCAAAATATATATAAATTGGATCAACAACATTTTTAAAACATGATTAATCAAGTTGCATTAAAACCTTCTCTACAAGGCATCGATCATTATTAAGTTAAGGGCATATAATAGGTAGATAAGGGCAAAGTCATTTCCTTGTGATTAATTCTTCCCTTGAAATTATTAACCCAATATATGAACTTCTTGATAGGCAATGGTTTGGTAGAAAATCAGCCCTAATTTTGTTGGGTATGGGGGAAAAGAAAGGAAATTTTCATAAACAAACAAAAACCTCTTTCTTGATCTTTTTTTCTTTTTCTTTTTTAATTTTCCCTTATTATATGCAACTTAAAATTGTTTGTTGTGAATTTAAAGGCTTTTTCCCCTTAACCCCAACAAGAGAAAAACAAGGAAAACCCTTTGCAGAATAAAAAGTAGGAAAACACTGAAATCAATGGTCCTACACTCCTACTCCTACCAAAGTTAGAATTGTGACCTTGTGTTGTGATTCTTGATGTATGCTCTATGGTGACAAAAAATGAAAATCATGTGAGCTTGGAATTTCTTCTGTCATACATATAAAAATATTCCTTTTTCTTTGATGACTTCCTCTGAATTTTTTTTTTTTTTTTTTTTTTTTTTTTTTTAAATTTCATTTCAATCATCAATAATAAACCGAAAGAGTGGAGTTGGTTGAATGTTTTTGATTTATTTGCCTCCATTTCTCATGTTTTATCAATTATCATGATGTAAGTTGGTGAAAGCTTTTCCTTTCCCTCTTAGTGGTACCAATATAAATCGATTCCAAATTAATTTATACTACAATAAAGTAAAATGAAATGTTGAAGTGTATACTTTTAATTGGGCAAAGTCATTTTCATTGTAATCCTTTATCCTAAAGAACAAAAGAGTTAATGATTTTTTAAAATTTCTTTTTCATGTAGAGAAGGTTTGGTACAAAGAATAAAGCATCATAACTCAAGCATAAATGTCAATCAAATTTTTTCAAAACTACATTTGAAGTGGTCGGTATTGGAATTACAACAAAAAATAGTTTGATATACGAACATTGAACTCAAGGATTAACATATGATCTCTCAAGAGTTGTTTGGTAAAATGGCCATGAAATTAATTTTGACAAGATTGAAATGATAATTATTAGTTATTGTATGATGGTGATACTAGAATTATATAACCATAATAAAATATGTGTTTGATTAATTTACGATGATGGTAAAAATCCACATAAACCCAATAAACATTAGATAATTAATTAGCTACTAAACTCCGATATAAAATGATTAATCCTTAATCAAATCATCTAAAATGGTATAGTTTCGAGGAAAGATGTTAAAGCGTAGTGCATTTTATAACAACAATCTTATAATATTGCCTAAACTTAAAATAAACCCATATCAATTATCAAACATGAAACATCACATTCTTTTTTCCCTTTTGGCCGAATATCAAACACCACGGTCCACGATCACCAAATCCCATATTAAGAGGGAGAAATATATTATTTTAATTTTATCGGAATTAAAATTAAATCATAAAATGGGTTGGCCAAGTAATTGAAATTAGTAGTAGTGTATATATATATATTAAACTAAAGGGCGGTGACAATTGTCAAAACCTAATTGGATCATAGCAGTACAATGAAGCCCAAAATAATAAGCTTATACTACTATTTAGAAAGAAAATTTTCTAATTATTATTTTTATTAATTAAAGAAAAAAAAACCAGAGTCAGTGCTTGAAGCGCACGATACGTCCATATATTTTTTCTGATTTTCCCTTTCAGTCTCGCTTTCAAATCATTTAATTTAAAAGAGAACCGTTAAATTTTTTAGAATCTACTCTTTGAAACGACTTCCTTCCCTCTTTGTGTTTATAGTATACAGACAGTTGACCACATCTTAATTGTGCCAGAAATTACCCAAATACCCCCACCCCCTAAATAGTGGTCCATTCAATCAATTACCTATTCTTCTGGTTTACGGACAATTATATCCTTCAATAGTTGCCCAAAGTGATTCAAATTATGATGAAAAAGTTATATATAGTATATAGTATATAGTACCATGTATTTTTCTTTATAGTTGGAGTCAGATCGGATCATTTCAAACGCAACTAATAAATTAAAGAATATTAAGTTTATGACTGTATGGGTTCCTTAAAATAAAAAGTTTATTAATTTATGGAATTGGTTAAAATGGTCAGAGTTTAAATCTATACTATATATAAAAGTACGAGTTTTGAGAAACTTTTGAATTGTCTATTGTATCCTTATTTTTGAAATATATTGTCTTAAATGCCCTTACTTAACTATTATAGTTTTATTCTACTAGAAACTCTATTTTTATTCAATTAAATTAAATCTAATATCTTTATCTTTATAATTACTTTATTTTTACCAAAAAATTTGGATATACTAAAATTTTTTCTAATATACAATTTTATTCTACTAAAAACTCAATTTTCATTTAATTAAATCTAATATCTTTATAATTACTTTATTTTTACCAAAAAATTGGATATATTAAAATTTTTTCTAATATACAATTTTATTCTACTAAAAACTCTATTTTCATTTAATTAAATTCAATATTTTATATATTTTTTATTTTTACCATTTTAATTTAAAAAGTAATTATGATTGACATTTTCTATCTGATAGTTCAATGTATTATGATTAAAATTTGTTATTTTCCTAACGTGTAATTATTTTATTTGACTTATAATTATTTTTTTCTTGATAAATACAACTTTGTTGTGGGTTTAAATTTGTTGTTTTATACATTGTTAATATTTTTATTTGTGTGGAATAATTTCTTTTGTTACTTTGATGGTAAAATCCAATGTATATATAAATGGGCTGGTCGGGTTGGATTTGGGTTCAGTTTCGGGTTAAGGAAATTTTGGGTTATACGGGTTCGGTTAATTTTTGGTTTTAGGTTGGGTTGAGTTTGGATCGCTCAAATGTCGGGTCATTTGGATTTAGGTCATTTTTGGTTTGGGTGTTTTTCGGTTTTGGGTCATATGGTTCCAATAATTTTGGGTTTGAGCCTTTGGTTTAGCCTCTAATTTTCAGGTTTAGGTCTTTTCGGATTCTGGTCATTTAAATATAATTAATCTCGATTTAGGTAATTTCGGGTTGATCGAGTTCGGGTCATTAATGATTTGGGGTCAAATAATTTCGGTTTCGAATTGAGCGGATTTTTTGGTCGAATCGAGTTGGATCTGGTTCGGTTTCAAGCAGTCGAGTCGAATACCCACACTCGGATGAAATTTTGTCATCTCTAATAATATAATTTTTTAGGACAAAATTAGTAGTATGCTTAAGATTTTAATCTTCATATAATTTAAAGTATCACGTGCAACGCACGTGGAAGCGAAGACTAGTTTATGAAAAAAAGACATTCGGTTTTATAAGGGACTTTCTTGATAGATGATATGTAAATATGAAAAAGAAAAATGTGAATCACATTTTTTAGTTACAAGTGTGTATTTAATCTTCTAATAAAACTAGATAGACAAGATGCTCTTGTAATACTTTGTAACAAATTCTTCTTGGCCCTTATATATGTTACATACTTACATTATTCCAAAGTAGTAACTTGAATGAGAGCTAAGACCAACTATAATGCACTACTTTTGTTTTATTATGATACACACTTTTTTTTTAAGAAAGATTTATTACAGGGTTTGATTTTATACGTTCATTTTATTGTTTTTTTTGAAAAATAGATAACTTTCATTCATTTAACTGATTTTACAATAATTTTAGAAATATCATCCCTCATTACATCAAATCTCAGTAAAACTACGTAATCGATTACTTTTTGCACCGAAAAAACTGGATCTTCCTTGAAAATCCAAAACACCTGTCGTGAATCATGTTGATGTCTCGCTATCATGCTCATCACTCCCTCGTTGTCGCTTGTTCTTCCAAACAAAAAACTTTGATCAACGATGATCAAGTGATTGATTCGATGAACAGATCTCTTCCTTGGCACCCAAAAGAAAAGGATTACAACGATTTTACCACAGATCTGAATAAATAAAAGGTTGATCATGCTTAAAACTATCATAAAATTCATACTGGATAACTCAGATTCAAAAAGAACTGAGACTAGACTCGAAACTGACTAAAAAACAAACTGACTTAAACCGACTAAAAAAAAACTCAAATAAAACTGGTCGGATCTGTAGATCTGAATCCCTTATTGAAAACAAAAACCAAACCTCCTCCTCCCCCTTGGCATGACAACCAAGGAGGAGAAGGAGTGGTCGAAACACCAACGAGAACTAGAGAAGAAGAAGGGGAGAGGGAGAAGGGGAGAGGAGCGGCTACGTTCATTTTATTTATTATGATACACACTTAAACCAAATGTTAGTGGAACAATCATAATTTTGTTTTACTTGAGGCTGTTTAGAGATCGAACGTCTCATAATAAATAATTAAATTAGGTTTTACTGAGATCAAAACAGTAATATTCATAAGTGAATTGATACTTCTAACAAGTTAAATAGATTTATTAGAAGATAGTTAATTAAAGACAATTAGATAGATATATTTTCTTTCCTTTATTTTCCTTCTTCATCACTTTTACTTGCAGCTAGCTTGTACTAAGGACTAAAAAAATACAATCTTGGCATTGTAAGTAGATTGACAAGGAGATTAAAGGTTGATGATTAGACTTAATATGCATACTTAGAATGTAAATCAATCTTCCCTAAAAAAAAAGAAGAATGTAAATCAATCAATGCCCATAGAAATAAAAATTTTGGCCAAGAGATTAGTTGATCTCAAGGGACTATTTGCCTATTTTTAATTTTATTTATTTTGGGGTCTTTTTAAAGAGTAATGCTATTTGTTTTATCTAATTTTACCATCTAATATCCCACTTGACGTGTCATTGTAAAAATTTACTATAATTTCTAAAAATCTATTCAATAATAATATCCTAAAATCAATGATTTACCTTGTAAACTCTTTCTATATATAACTAAGGGCTAAATCGGATATTAAGTTATTGCCTTAATTATTAGGCATAGGCAGTAAAATTAGGCGGACAAACAATATTTTCCTTTTTTAAATTAGTTCTCTTACTCATGTTAAATAGGTTTAGAGTTCAGACTTGATAAGAAAATTTTTGAACACTATAGATATAGATGGTAGGTGAGTTGTTTCCAAACTTGACTAAATTATAAATACAAGAAAGTTAGAATTCATGACCTCTATATTTATTAGGTTCCTACCAATATGAAATATAAGTTTTCCTTTGTTTGCTTTGCAATATCAAAAGATCTAACTAACGAATTAAATAAGTCTAACTTAAAAACAAATAATAATGGGTACCTTAGTTTTGAATTGCTGTGCTTATTATCATGTTCTTAGCCTTGAGTTAACTTTATTATTACGTGATTTTGTTTAATTTAGCAAAATTAATATGAAATGTAGACTAAGCATAACACAAATATTTGTTTTTCTATTCATAATAATATAGATGCAAATAACAATTTAATCCCTACCGAAACTTTTTTTTTTTCATTATTATTTCTTTAATGAGGGATTTCTTTTTCGTTATCATTAAAACGCGTGAATTTTAAAATTAGGAGGAAACATGTATCAATTTCTTTTTTCTTTTTTTTTGGTTCAAAACATGTATCAATTACTTGAATTAAATCTTCGTGTGTAATTTTTTTTTTCAAGTTTGGTAATTTAATAAATTTCTTAAACTATTGTTAGTTAGTGTAGCTTAATTGCCCTAATTTGGCCCCTCAAGTACCAATATCCAATGCTATTTATCTAAAAAAAAATCCAATACTATAAGTTATTTCAAATTAAAATTAAAATAGTTAATTTATTCTTAATATATTTATTATATATTTTTTGGCCTGAATTCTTAATATATTATTATTATTATATAAAAAAATAAAACATACTAAAAAAGAAAGAAAATTCAAATATGGAAGCCGCTAAAAGAAGAGGACAATAATGTAACTTCAAAAGAGAGAAAATGAAGTCTATTTTTGTAAATAAACTTTTTAGTAGGCTATGAGTCATCAAAATTTCAAAATCCTAAGTTAAAAAAGCACAAAATACACGGAAACAACAAAAAAATTGTCCGAAGGAAAACATAATCTCTCTTTCTCTCTCAAAACCTTGTCTCTCTCTACTGTATCTTTTAGACAGGGAGAGAGAGTAGTTTAGAGAGAGAAAGCAAAGTCACCAGCCCTCCCTTAGAAAAAGAAAGAAAAGATTGCCATTTGAGAAATGAGTAAAGCAAAAACTATCTTGTCATTCTTAGGGTTTTCTTCAAACTTAAAATAATAACACAGCAATAGAAAAAAAAAAAAAGGAGCCCCATAAAGTTCAACTCTTTAACCTCTTCAAATAAAAGAAAGAAACCCAAATGCAGGTACCCATTTGAGGGTTGATTCTCAGGATCCGATTCCCTATCCCAAGATCTCACCATTTTCTCTATTTGTTTGTATGAGGTAACTCTTTGATTCTTAAACGATCCAATAACACTCACATTTTTTTTGTCACTTCAAATAAAGTTAAGTTCTTTTTTTTTTGGTTGAGTTTTTAAGCATGCAATTTATTTGCATTATCTGTTTTGTGTAAGTCGGTGGTTTTTACTTTGTTTTCTTTATTCCTGCATTTTGAATTTCTTTATCTTGTGATTTTTGGTAGTGGGTTTAGTGTATTTTAGTGCTTGAAGTCGTGCCTTTTGTGTGGAATCAGATCTGGGTTTTATCTGATTTACATCAGTGAGTAATCGATTCATTTATTGTTGCCAATATTTAATATTATAGGTGCATTTTTTGTTTTTTCTCCTTGTTTTTTAGATTGAGATCCATCGATTAGTTTTGGAATGTGTATTGGTCTAAAGTAATTGTTTCTTTTTGGTTCTGGGGGTTTCTGATTATCTGCACCTCAACTTTATTTTTACTCCAATGTCATATTTTTATTTGAAATGTGAACCATTAAAGGAATTGTTTCCTTGTTTGATTTGCATGTGTAGGGTTTAATAAGTTAGAATTTTGATTTAAATGTGAAATTAGTAGATAATATAATCTTATTTGGGATTATCTTGCAGGGTCTGTTGTTGATTTATATGGTTTTTTGATGTTTTCTGCTGCAGAATCTGCATTGTTGCTTTGAGGTCTTATATTTTGAAGATATCCTGATTATGAGACCAGATAGTTGCGCCTTGTCGTGCTAAGAAGTATATTAGCTTATGTGAAGTGTTAGACTAGGGAATTTTGTAAATATCATAGAGAAAAGATGAAATCCGACACTCATCTTGATTACGCCATGTTCCAATTGTCACCAAAGCGCTCTCGGTGAGGATATTGTTCTATAGCTTTTTAAATATGTTCCTATTTTTCTTTCTAATTATAACCAAATATGTTCCTAATTTTCTTTCTATTTATAACCATTGCTATTGTTTCCTTCTGGCAGCTGTGAATTGTTTGTTTCGAGCAATGGAAACACAGAAAAGCTTGCTTCTGGATTAGTAAAGCCATTTGTTACTCATTTAAAGGTGGCAGAAGAACAGGTTGCCCTGTCACTTCAATCAATTAAGCTTGAAGTTGAAAAACGTAAAAATGCTGAGGCTTGGTTCACAAAAGGAACACTTGAGAGGTTAGACATCAGTGGCATTTCTTGGAGCTTCATGTGGGGATTTTTGGCTTCATATTTTGATATGATTGGCTCTTGTTTCCAGGTTTGTGCGGTTTGTTAGCACACCAGAGGTTTTGGAATTGGTGAATACATTCGATGCAGAGATGTCTCAGTTGGAAGCTGCTCGAAAAATATATTCTCAGGTATTAATGACCTTATTTTATAGCGGAAACTTTGCTTTGTTAAATTGATGTTGTTTTACTTTGCAGTTTTACTGAACCTTGGATCTGTTGTGTCACAGGGGGTCGGAGGTCAGCCTTCATTAGGTATGTCTTTTTCTATCATGGTTTCTTTTATTTTCTATATTTATGTTTGCATTGTTCCATTTTGTCCAGCTTAGAGCAAAGTTTGTCGTTAATCACAAAGTCAGCATAGATAGTTCAATTCTAGAAAAGAAGGATTTCAACATTTGTGTTCTGTAGCTAGTCTTTATGGAGGTGATGGGATATCTTTTATCGTGTGGAATTATGTTTAACAATTACTAGTTTTGCCACTCATGATGGCGGCTATTTGTTGTTGCTGTTATTTATTACAAGATATTAATGTATTTGTTATACGGATCCTGCTAGATAATTTGAAGCTATAATATGGTATTGTATAGTGAAGATTCTTCTTATTGTGGAAAGTGATTATATCATGAACTGATTTAAAGTGCGGCATATCACCAATTGCAGTAATTATGATGATGGAGCAAAATGCCTATCTTTAGTGTTTACTCCATTTATCAGTGTCATAATTTCTAATCACTTAAGTGGTTTAGGAATCTCATTAGGAAGAATGTTTGATTCCTTACTTAAACTTAGAATTCATTTATGATTTTTTCAAAATTTTGAATATGGCTTTTATAAGGTGCGTATTTATGGGATTTATGCATCCAAAATTTAAGAATTTATGTATAAGTGAGATTTGCTACAAATAGATTTAATATATGTATTAAATGTTGTTGTATCATATGAGATGGCATGAGATATATTCATGATGTGGTCATCTTATGCACAAGTTTTCTTGACGTTTCTTTTAGCTGATCAATACCTTGTATCATTGTTGGAAAAAAAATGATTTTTGTGTTTCAGTCTCATATTATTGAATATAATGATTTGTATTTGATGTGATTTTAATGAAAAGATTGACTAATTATGTGCTATATAAACTATTAGGATTGATGTAAAGTTAATGGTTTCTTTCAAATGGCAAAAAAATGTCGACTAAAAATAAAACAGTAAATAGGGATTTATTAGGAAAAAAACAGAGATGAAATGGAGATTGTATAGGAAGGGCAAAGCTTTCTTGATGCTTCATCTCCCCGTTACTATCCAAAAGAAATGGCTAGTTGTATATTAATTTTAGTTTATTTGGAAAGCTAAGGGAAGAGTGATTGGATTTTAGTTGGGTTCCTGATTAGAAACTAATCAAATTACCCCCCCCCCTATTTATTTATTTATTTTTTTTTTATATACAGCTATACACCTATACAGATGTTGTGTGATAGGTTTGTATTCCTGTTGCAAGTCATTGTTTAAAACTAATGGCGTTTGGATAATATGCGTTAGGTGGGGATGGTGCAGGCATGGCTGCCGCTGCTGATGAAACAAAGTAAGCCTCTCTCCCTGTTGCATGTCATTTTGACTGATAATTTTGTTTGGCTTTGTGATTAATTAAACTTGTTGGCAATTGTGGCATCATTTAGCTCTGTACTTAAACTATTATAGATTGATTTTCTCTTGAAACTTTATACCTGCTTGACATTTTCTATGATTTAGGCATGGAAGGGTTGTCAGTGAAGTTAATGATCAGAGAGAAGCTATAAATAGATGCATGGAGGCTGGCCTGCCTTTGTTAGTATTAGGAAGTTTGGAGTTGTCCTAGTACGATTTATATATGTCTATTCAGAAACGTTTGAAATGATTAAGTTTCACTCATAAGAAGCTGGTTGAGTAAAGGTCTGGTTGGAAAACGTGGAATTTAGTTTATGCAGAAAGTGAATGATTAATGAATATCAACTGAATATTGCATTTGTCAATTGTGAATATGGATAAAAGGTGCTCTGACTGTTGGAAGAATTTCATGCTAAAGCAGCTATATCTTTAAAATTGTATCTTCAATTTGCTTCATCAACTATTCTTTCTAATACGATTTTGTTCTATCGCAATTTAACAGGAAGGAGCTTTTAAGGGCTATTGATGTACGTCTTATTGCA
The DNA here is from genome assembly GCA_001974805.1 of Corchorus capsularis. Taxonomy (NCBI): domain Eukaryota; kingdom Viridiplantae; phylum Streptophyta; class Magnoliopsida; order Malvales; family Malvaceae; genus Corchorus; species Corchorus capsularis. The sequence continues at coordinate 68,437 of AWWV01011791.1, read as the reverse complement.
GTTCAGCAGGACTTGGCAACAGCTTTTGCTCGTGCATCTGCAGCTGGTTTCAACCCTGACACTGTATCTGAACTTCAGCAATTTTCAGATCGGTTTGGTGCTTATCGTTTGAAGTAAGAACTCTAAAAATCCTTTTCATGAGAAATCCTCTCCCTCTCTCTATCTCTCTCATTGTCTCATGTTGCTCCATGGGTGCATGCATTGACATGGTCTTGGTTGGGGCATTATGGTCAATGCCATTTTTTTGCTGTCACTTTTAAGTTTAACTGCATACTATTAGAGGTTAGATACCAAGTTTTTTCTTGTATTTAGTTTGGTCCTGTTATGAAGACAATGTGACTTTAGGTTTGGTCTCAGCTTTATTGATTGACTACAAGTATAACCATAATGTTCAGCCTACCTGATTAGGCTGGATGTCTAACCATAATGTTTTCATGGCAAGATGGTTTATAGTCCTTGTTGTGGGTCTAGCCCAGCTACTGTTCAGACTTGTCAACCTTTTTCCTTTTGTTATAATCATTAGAAGGTAAGATATCTAAACTTTGCCTGAATGGTACCTTGTTAAAACATCATCGAACTGCTAAGCTATTAGGAAAACGAAATCTTAGCTTGTCAACCTTCAGGGAATACAGATGTCCTGAAATGGTATCTCTTGTGTATTGTTTTCTCTACTTAATTTTCATCAACTAAACCAAAAATAGCCTGTTGTCCCATGTAGGGTTAATTTTTAGATGATTGTCTTCCTTTTGATGGGCATGGAAGGTCCAAGTAATATCCATGGTTATCTCCAAAGAGCCCAATGATGTCAATTGTTGCGAGTTAGAAAACTCACCCACCATTTTTCCCCCTTTTTGTTTTCTTCTGAATATTTGGGTCGCTGAGGGCATTGGGTTCTCCTGCTAAATGGATTATCTCGTGAAAAACGAGGAGGCAAAGGTTCAAATGGTTAGTGGATAGCAGTAAGTACACCTGAGGAAATTTCTCATAATTGTAGACAGTGCTGTCATGTTGGGCCCCTCTTGGTAATAAGGGCAAGTCAAGTTTGCCTGGTTATCATCACATGTTGCTGATAGTATATCTGTATATGGCTGTTCTGTTTTTAAATTAAGTTTGCATATTGTCCTTATTGTCAAGGACAATTTGGGTATCTTAAATTAATGTGATATGGCGTACTTCCCTCCACTATGGAATCTGACCTAGTAATTTAGTTTAAAATATCTAAGATCCTGCTTAGGTAATTTATTTAGAGTATAAATAAGTCTATTCTATAACAGGTATGGCAGTTTGAGAATTTCAACTTTTTCGTACTTTCTTACCTTTACTTTACTATCAATATATTTTATTTATTTATTTTCCATAAGAAAATGAGTTATACTTATTTATTTCTATAACTTGGGCAGTGAGGCTTGTTCCAAATTCATATCACTGTGCCAGAGAAGACCAGAACTGATTAGCCCGTGGAGACCAGGTGCAGATGATCATGTGGTCAGAGCTTCATGGGGATCTGACATGTCAATCGATGACCTCAACGAAGACCAGGTCGGGTCCCATGTTAATAGTAGGCCCCACCAACCACCCAAGAAACAACAAGAGCAACAACTACAACCAAATGCTATGCAGACCCAGCACCACATAGACCAATCAAAGCCTGCCACATCTCAACAACCAAAGCCCTCAAGTACTATTATACAGCAAGGTTCCCAGAATGAGAACAAGGAAGAAGAGAAGAAAGAGGAGGAAGTGACTGAGTCACCACCACCTATCCAGACTGGTCAACATGTTAGGCGGCTAAGTGTGCAGGACAGAATTAATCTCTTTGAGAACAAACAGAAGGAGACTTCCGGAGGCAAACCCCCTTCCGTTGGCAAATCGGTAGAACTGAGAAGACTTTCATCTGATGTATCATCCACGCCTGCAGTTGTTGAAAGGGCTGTATTAAGAAGATGGAGTGGTGCAAGTGACATGAGCATTGACTTAGGTAATGACAAGAAAGATAGCAGTACAGATAGCCCTTTGAGCACACCTTCTTCGTCTTCTGTGTCTCAGGGTAAAAGCAATCCCTTTCAAGGTTTATCTGGGGATAAGGAACAAAAAGAAGAGAAGAGTTCGAGGGACAAGGTAAGTTCAGTTAAAGTTGAACCTAAGAGTGATCCTGGTAGAGTTGCTGATTCGGGGTTGAAAGATCACAGAGAAGTGCAAGTCCAGGTTGGTACTGGTTTGGGGAAAGAAGAGGATGTGGGGTTGAAGGAGCGGATAAATTGGAGGGATCAACCGGGTTCACAGAACAGCCAATATCGGGGTTTTACGGGTAAGCCAGAACAGATTGAGGTGGGTGATCAAGTTGTTACTCAGGAGAAGAAGGTTAATATTTCCTTAACAGGAGGAGAGAAGGGAGGTTCGGAGGTGCAGTCTAGAGGTTTTCCTGAGAGGGCTGGGATTGTTGGGGTTAAAACTAAACCCACTTCTCAGGCAGAGGGAGGAATTCCTGGAGATGCAGTGGGGGATGCCACTTCTGGGGGTGAATTAAAGAGTAAAGTGGAGGCTCAAGGCAAAGACCAAATGATGATTCAATCTCGTATTAGGCCTCAAGGTCACTCCCGAAAGTTATCAGGGCAGTTTGAAGGTGGTTTTGGACTAAAACCTAAGGAGACTCTGTATAAAAGCAATGAAGGTGATCAGTTTACTCCTCAACCACAGTGGAGGTCTTCTACTGGGGAAGTTGAGGAAGTGGGAAAGAAAGATTTGGGATCATCTGAGAAGCAAATAAGCAAAGTTGAGGATCCTGGAGTCCAGAGAATGAAGTTTAAGAAACAGGTTCCAGTTGGTCCTGAACAGACCAAGAAGTCACTGGGTAGGAGGGACGAAAGTGCTTCTGTTTATGCAAATAACAAGTCAGCTCTTGGTAAGAAGGTTCCTGAGAGTGAAGAAAGTTTTAGTACCCCAACAATGCCGGTAGATCAATCTCAGAGAATAAGGCAGTCGAGGGGTAACCAGGAGCTCAATGATGAGTTAAAAATGAAGGCAAATGAACTTGAAAAGCTTTTTGCAGAGCACAAACTTCGAGTTCCAGGTGATCAATTCAGTTCTGCGAGACGAACCAAGCCTGCGGATGCGCAGATTGAACAAGAAAGAAGCTCACAATACAATAAAACAGCTGTAGTAGATGCATCTCCTGCACAGATGCTTGACAAAAACTCAGCATCTGAACCAATGGGGAGTTTGAGTAACATGTCCAAATTCTATACTCCTCCGGCTAAGATGGCAGATAATCAGGATTATGCTGATACTATGACGCAGAATTTTTCTGGTATTAGTTTTTCGGATGATTCTAGAGGAAAATTTTATGAGAGGTACATGCAAAAGAGAGATGCAAAGCTGAGGGAAGAATGGGGCTCTAAGAGGGCAGAGAAGGAAGCCAAATTGAAGGCTATGCAGGATATCCTTGAGCAAAGTAGAGCTGAGATGAAGGCCAAATTTTCTGGTTCTGCTGATAGAGGGGATTCAGTGTCTACTGCTCGTCGACGAGCAGAGAAAGTGAGGTCATTCAATTTTCGATCACAGAGGGAGCAGGTATCTCCTATTGCAGTTATGTTTTCGGGAAATAAATGCTAACATTCATAACTGGTACAATTGGATCTTCGTTTTAAGTTTTGGGAATCTCAATAACTTCTGATTGAATTATTTATTACTAATTTTGATAAGGTTATGCATTTGGCAGCATCCAATAAGTTCATTTCAGAGTGAAGAAGACGAAGATCTTTCTGAGGTTCCTGATCAGAAGTACTATGGACAGGATAGATCATCTAATGAGGCATCTTTAGTAGATGGTTCTTCTAGGAGCTCCAACACTAAGAAGCTTTTGCCTAATAGAAATGTGTCTTTATCCACTCCTCGCACCACAGCAGTAGCAGTTCCTCGCTCAGCAGCGAAAGTTTCGAATGCCAGTTCTGGAAGACGAAGAGCACAATCTGAAAATCCTCTTGCACAATCAGTTCCTAACTTCTCTGATCTCAGAAAAGAAAATACAAAGCCCTCATTTGGAGCTGGTAAGATGAGTAGCCGTTCCCAGGTGAGAAACTATGCTCGGAGCAGGAGTAGCAATGAAGAGGTTGCTCTTGGCAAGGATGACCAGCCTCGACGGTCTCAGTCCCTTAGGAAAAGCTCTGCTGGTCCTGTAGAATTTTCTGATTTGTCTGCCGTGAACTCTGATGGCATTGTTTTAGCACCTTTGAAATTTGATAAAGAGCAGAAGAATGTGGAAGCAAAGCCTTTCCTCAGGAAAGGTAATGGCATAGGTCCTGGTGGTGGAGTAAATGTTGCAAAGTTCAAAGCATCAGGGGCATCTGAGACTTCAAAAGATGATGATGAGTCTGATGAGCAAACATTTGAAGTGGATGATTCCATGGATATGTCTAAAGAAGATGAAGAGGATGAGCTTGAAACAATGGTGGTTGAAAATTCTGCTGACATGGAAAATGGAAGGTCAAGGTTGAGCCAGGAATCTGATAAGTTGGATAACTCTGGATCAGAGAATGGTGATTCTTTGAGGTCTCTTTCTCAGGTTGACCCTACAACAGTTGCTGAATTGCCTGCTGCAGTGCCCATTAGATTTCATGCTGCAGCATCCCTGCAGGATTCTCCCGGAGAAAGCCCTGTATCTTGGAATTCACGTTTACATCATCCATTTTCTTATCCCCATGAGACTTCAGATATTGACGCTTCACTGGATTCCCCCATTGGTAGCCCTGCATCTTGGAATTCTCACTCACTTGTTCAGACAGAGGTGGATGCTGCTCGAATGAGAAAGAAGTGGGGTAGTGCTCAGAAACCTTTTCTTGTTGCTAACGCAACCCATAACCAGTCACGTAAGGATGTGACAAAAGGGTTCAAAAGGTTGTTGAAATTTGGAAGGAAAAGCCGTGGAACAGACAGTTTGGTGGACTGGATCTCTGCAACAACTTCCGAAGGAGATGATGACACAGAGGATGGGAGAGATCCTGCCAATCGATCATCAGAAGACTTGAGGAAGTCAAGGATGGGATTTTCACAAGGCCACCCTTCTGATGATGGCTTCAATGAAAGCGAGTTGTTCAGTGATCAGGGTAAGTTCCTAACTTATGTGCAGTTTATAAATGAGTGTTTTTAAATCTGTTTTTGGCTTGCTATTTGAGCTTGGTGAAGCTGTTTCTCTTTTGTTTTGGTTGCCATTTCTCCATCTCCATTTTTTAACTTATATGCTAACCTGATTTTATAGCCAAGTTATTAATTGTCTCTTGCAGTTCAATCCTTACATAGTTCTATTCCAGCACCACCAGCAAACTTCAAACTAAGAGAAGATCATATGTCAGGAAGCTCCATAAAAGGTGACTCCTTATTAATGTTAATAATTTAGTTCTGATGCTTTTTGCACAAGTAAAACTAGTCTGTTCGTGTTGAATACATAGTCTTTATTTGCAATGGTACTTAAACTGTAATTATATCGCAGCACCACGTTCATTCTTTTCACTCTCAACATTTCGAAGCAAGGGTAGTGACTCCAAGCCTAGATGAATTTCACTCTGAGGAAAGTCCACGAGGAATCATATCTTAAAGAGTAGGCTGTAAAGAAAAAAAGTTATAAGATACAAATGCTTGAGGTAGGCACGATACAGTGAACAGTATAAATTCTAAAATGGGACTTGTAAATTTTCTTGGAAGTCATGAGGCCTGCCTCATGATCTAGTAAAGTAATTTTCTATAGTTGTGTCGAGATATGATGTATATTGTATTGAAGAAATCGCCTATTTGGCAATTTGGCATAATGTCATTGTGATTTTGGTAGTCCAGAGGCATTCTTTTTTTGTCATTTTTCATTTGCTCTCTTGCCCTATGATGTATATCAAAAGAACTCAACTCTTTGTTAAAATCAGAGTTATTGACAATGCGGAGTAACAGCTATGTTAAAGAAAGCCACTTTTTTTTCTGGGAGGAAATCTTTGTTCCTTTTTAGTAACGATTTAACAGGTAAGAGTAGGACATTGAGACAGAATCAAACATGTCGGGGCAAATAAGAAAGAAATTTCCAATGGTCAAGAATTTGTATTAAGCCTTGCTCCTTTTTGCCCTTGGCGTCCCTCACTCTGCACGATTTAATACCAGAATATAAATATGCCGGACATGTGCTTTTGAGGTTATTAATTAAGCTTGTTGTCTGGTCAACAAAACTTCATGGTGTTTGTTGTGTCTGATGGTAAGTTCATGACAAATGGAGAAGCCTGGTTTCCCAGCAATGATTTCATGACGTACGGATACTGTATCAGATAGGGAGAGACCTGTTCTTGTGTTTTGAAATTATGTCTCATTTACATATTTTTGTTCTCCCATGACATCAAAACTTAGATTGACCCCACAATTCTACAAGAAAAAACAACCACTAGAGTCGTTGTCCAAAAATCATTTCTGAACAGAGAGTAATGATAAATTATTTGATTGGAATTGGATAGCCAGTAGCCACCCTTCAATATAAAAAGTTTGGAACAAGATTATGAACAGTTAAAAAGATACCTAACCTTCTCATTTTTTAATTGAAATACAACCTTAATTTGTATTGCATGCCGGCCTGGCCTGGCAGAGGTATATATTAATTTTTCAGTTTTTACAGTTATATCTATGAATCTGTTATCCATTTATTATGAACTTCTTAGAAGAGACAAAATCTGCCAACAGGTAATTAAATTTTATTACCCTTGAATACTTAACCAGTTTGGGTCGGCTTCTTTTTGTCATTCTGCTTGATCTTAAGTAAATCTACGTTGTTTCTCTTTGTCTCATTTGATTTCGTTGAATTCGTATGGATTTTTCTTCTTTTTTAATGGCACCAGGAAGTAGGAACCCTTGTAAAATTCAATTTAGACAACTTTGAATTACTCTAACAAGTTCATGATCATGTTGATAAAAGACAAGCGGAACAAGCAAAGTTCGTTGACTCCTAGGAATTCAACACTTTATTTGGAGAGTTCGGACAGCTTCTCCTGAAGTAGAACCTTGTCATGTTGTCCGTATTTTTTTTTTGTAATACCTTGTTCTTCATTTCATTTTTCCTTTTTTCCAGCATCTTCGATTCTTTAATCTCTTTCATTAATGGCTGATTATTCTTCATTCGAAATCGACTACTCCTCCTCCTTAAACTTCAACCAACAGCAACGCCAACGCCATAACCCGCCAGCTAATTCACGCTATGCCTCAAATTCTGTCACCCCACTTCACTCTAGCCGCCGAATGCCCCGCACAACTCCAAGGCGGCTCCGCCACCGGACTCGTGCCCCCACCACCCCATTTGGCACCGATGATGACATGTCATGGCAGAGTGAAGTTTCATGGCAGTTTGAGCCTTCAGGTTGGCGTGACAGCCACAATTTGGGTGTAGCCCTTAGTCCTTGGGCGGCCTCAAGCGCTTCCTCAACAAACAGTCAATCAATTCGTCAACGTTCGGCCAGTGAATATTACTTTTCTCGCACTTCTGGAGGGTTAAGAAGCATTACAAATTCCTACTATGAGTTTTCAGGGTATGGGGCTGTGCCTTCAGGAGGGAGGCTTGAGCTTCAAAGCTATGTTGCTAGAGATAACGACAGTTCTTCACATTTTCATCTGGTCGATAATCATAGTAAGTCTCATCGTGAGATTATTTCGAGGCTGGATACTATAAGAGAAGGCAGCGGTAGATATAGTAGTACTAGTCCTTTGGCTGATGAGGATGAGCTTAGCAATATTGATTATGACACTCCTGAAGATGTTGAGAGACAAATAAGGCTATTACAGACTGATCCTAACCGCCATTCGAGTGCTGGTTCGCGTTGGTTTTCATCACAGGCCTTTACGGATGATGAGGATGATGTCTCTCTTGGAGGGCATCATCATCATCATGGTCATGGTCGACTATCACATGATCATGGTGGTCATGATGGGCATGGTAGGCACAAGGTGGACAATAATCTTGATGCAGTAATGCAGCAAGAGCTTCATTATGATGGTGGCGGTCATCATATGTATGATGACCTTGGCCTGTCATCACTAGATTTCAGTGAAGATGATAATGCAGGGCATGGTCATGGTCATGGATTATCACACCATAGTGTTCACAATGGGCTTGGTGGGCATAATCAGATGAGGCACAAGGTGGACGGTCTGGATCATAAGTTGCATCAAGGACATCATGGTCATGATGATAAGTCTTGGAAATCAGCGAGCCATGATCAATTTGGTAGTGATCATAAGTATGATGATGATCACTTTGTTTCAGCACAGGATTTCAATGGAGATGATGATGATGAGGAAGAGGATGAAGAACCACCAAGGCCCGTTAGTTTGTTTAGTTTGTTCAAGTATTCAACAAAATTTGATATGTTCCTTGTGATTTTGGGTTGTTTGGGTGCCCTCATTAATGGGGGTTCACTTCCTTGGTATTCTTACTTTTTTGGTACTTTTGTGAACAATATTGCTCGAGAATCAAAATCTGACAAAATCCAGATGATGAAGGATGTAGAGCAGGTAAGATTTCAAACCATAATTCTTACTATATGATTTATATGCAATTTTCAAACAATCATGTATAAAACTCTCATGTTTTTCTCTTTCTATATTTATCTTCAGATATGTATATTTATGTCTGGCTTGGCTGCAATAGTGGTGGTTGGAGCATACTTAGGTAATAACAACATAAACAGTTATATATACCTTCATCATCTTCTTAATTTGTTCCTTCGTAAGTATTGGAAATGATTTTTTTCATCAACAAATGCCAGAAATTACCTGCTGGAGGCTGGTTGGGGAACGATCAGCTCAACGGATTAGAACAATGTACTTGAGATCAGTTTTGAGACAGGACATCAGCTTTTTTGACACAGAAGTAAGCACAGGTGACATTATGCATGGTGTTTCAAGTGATGTCGCTCAAATCCAAGAAGTTATGGGAGAGAAGGTTTATCCCTTTAATCAATTTGCATTCAAATTTTACTTTGCAATCTGTTCATGCAGTTCATTTGTCTGTAAACTCTAGAAGATTCTGGAAACTAGCACTAATGGTCTATTGAAATTATAATTTGCAGATGGCACATTTTATTCACCATGTATGCACCTTCATATGCGGTTATGTAGTTGGGTTTTTACGGTCATGGAAAGTGTCACTAGTAGTTTTTTCTGTCACCCCATTAATGATGTTCTGCGGTATTGCTTATAAGGCTATTTATGGTGGTCTTGCTGCAAAGGAAGAGGTAAGAAGTACCAAAATTACCATAAACTTTCACAAAGTCATCATATTTAAATGTTTGCTAAAAAGGTTCATTTTTTTTTACTGCAGGCTTCTTATAGGAGAGCTGGTACAATTGCAGAGCAAGCAATAAGTTCAATTAGAACTGTTTTTTCTTTTGTTGCTGAGGATAATTTGGCTGCAAGATATGCTGAATCATTGGCCAAATCAAAACCTCTTGGGGCAAAGCTTGGGTTTGCTAAGGGTGCAGGAATGGGGGTCATTTATTTAGTCACATACTCAACTTGGGCATTGGCTTTTTGGTATGGTTCACTCTTGGTTGCTAGAGGTGAGATCTCCGGTGGGGATGCAATTGCTTGCTTCTTTGGTGTCAATGTGGGAGGAAGGTAAGCAAATGCTAGTGAAGTATACTGATTTCAAGCATTTTTTCCTTTCAATATTTCATTCACTCCAAACAAAGGAAGTAACACAATGTTGCCTTGATCTTTTTTTTTTCAGGGGCTTGGCATTATCATTGACATATTTTGCTCAATTTTCTCAAGGCACTGTTGCAGCAGGTCGAGTGTTTGATATTATAGACAGGGTTCCGGACATAGATCCTTATAACCCTGAGGGAAGGGTATTGTCCAGTGTCCGAGGAAGAATAGAGTTTAACAATGTCACTTTTGCTTATCCATCTCGTCCTGACACTACAATTCTCAGATCTCTTAATCTAGTTTTTCGATCATCTAAGACTTTCGCATTGGTTGGAGTCAGTGGAGGTGGCAAGTCCACAATCTTTGCTCTCATTGAGAGGTTTTATGATCCTGAAAAAGGTAGGCTCATTAATATTCATCTCAAATTCTAATAGTTTAACTAAGCTTTGGTTTAGTACTTTATATCCTAAAACCTGACCGGGTTTTTTTAACTTGTAGGAACTGTCACTTTGGATGACTATGATTTGAGGACACTACAAGTGAAGTGGCTAAGAAGGCAAATTGGTATGGTTGGTCAAGAGCCAGTTCTCTTTGGCACCAGCATTTTAGAAAATGTCATGATGGGCAAGGAAAATGCTACTAAGAAAGAAGCAGTCGCGGCGTGTGTTGCTGCCAATTGCCACAACTTTATCTATGATCTTCCTCAGGGATATGATACTCAGGTCAGCAACCAAAAAACATTGACATCCATATATATATAACTTTTAGCCCAAGGAAAATTGCTGATATCACTGACATGATTTTTTGTTTGCCTTAAAAATGACTTGCAGGTTGGAGCTAAGGGAACTCAGTTATCAGGTGGTCAAAAGCAGCGAATTGCTCTAGCTAGGGCCTTAATTAAAGATCCTAGAATCCTTCTCTTAGATGAGCCTACTAGTGCCCTGGACCCCGAATCCGAGGCAGTTGTGCAACAAGCCATTGACAAGATTTGTAAGGGTAGAACAACAATTGTTATTGCTCATAGGCTGGCAACAGTGAGGAATTCCAACACAATTTTTGTTCTCGATCAGGGTTCAGTTGTTGAGACTGGTGATCATCAGCAGCTGATGGAAAAAGCAGGGGCCTATTATAATCTTGTCAAGCTTGCTTCTGAGGGAGTTTCAAATTCAAACCCAACACCCAATGAGAAAATCACTCAAAAGGGCTTTGAATTTTCTACATATGTGAAATCAGCTTATGAAGTATCAAGATCTCCATATTCATACGAAATTTCAAAGTCAAAGGACTTAAAATCCATTCAAGAAGTTGATCAAGTAGATGAGCAAGTTCAACAAAGGCCAAAGCCTAGAGATTTTCAAATGTCAAAGATATGGAGTCTTCAGAAACCTGAACTCATCACACTTTTACTAGGTTTCCTGTTGGCTATCCTTGCAGGCGCCATTCTCTCCATATTTCCATTGCTTTTAGGCAAAGCTCTTAATGCTTACTTTGATGACACTCCAAGTCACTTGAAAAGCGATGTTGCAAAACTCTCTATAGTTCTTGCTGGGCTAGGCTTTGGGTGTATGATAGCCATGACAGGACAACAAGGTTTCTGTGGTTTGGCAGGAACAAAACTCACATTAAGGGTAAGAGACCTCTTATTTCGCTCAATACTAAGACAAGAACCCGGTTGGTTCGATTTTGACAACAATTCCCCAGGAGTTCTTGCTTCAAGACTCTCCCTTGATTGTCTCAGCTTCCGGTCAGTCCTTGGGGATCGTTATTCGGTGTTGCTGATGGGTGTTAGTTCAGCCGCCGTGGGGCTTGGCGTCTCACTTTATTATGAATGGAGATTAGCCCTTGTGGCTGCTGCTGTTACCCCTTTTACTTTAGGTGCAAGTTACTTGAATTTGATTATAAATATTGGACCAAAGTTGGATAATGATGCTTATGCCAAGGCTAGCAATATTGCTTCTGGTGCAGTTTCAAATATAAGGACAGTGACAACATTTTCTGCTCAAGAAGAAATTGTTAATTCCTTTGATAGAGCATTATCAGAGCCAAGGAAACAATCAGTGAAAAGGTCACAACTTCTAGGCTTAACACTTGGTTTTTCTCAAGGTGCTATGTATGGTGCATATACCTTGACACTTTGGGTTGGTGCCTATTTAGTAAAACAGAGCAAGACAGATTTTGGTAATGTGTATATAATCTTTCTCATTCTTGTGTTAAGTTCATTCTCAGTTGGACAACTAGCTGGCCTTGCACCTGATACAACCATGGCTGCCACTGCAATTCCTGCTGTTTTCGACATCATTAATCGCAGGCCATTGATTGGTAACTTCCGGGACAAGGGTAGGAAAATCGAACGGTCCGAACCGTTGGATATTGAATTGAAAATGGTGACTTTTGCTTATCCATCTAGACCTCAATTGGTTGTGTTAAGGGACTTTTGCTTAAAGATCAAGGGTGGTAGCATGGTGGCATTGGTTGGTCCAAGTGGGTCAGGGAAATCAACAGTGGTATGGTTGGTCCAAAGATTTTATGATCCAAATGAAGGGAAGTTGATGATGGGTGGCATTGATTTGAGGGACATGAATCTGAAATGGTTAAGGAGACAAATAGCTTTGGTGGGTCAAGAGCCTGCTCTGTTTGGTGGAAGTATAAGGGAGAATATTGCATTTGGGAACCCAAATGCAACATGGGGTGAAATTGAAGAAGCTGCAAAGGAAGCTTATATCCACAAGTTCATTTGTAGTCTCCCTGAAGGCTATGACACTCAGGTATTTAATCCCAACTTGACCCATTCTATTCCTTCAATTTGCCTAAGATTAATATATAAACACATGTTAGAAATTGATCAATTATTCCAATTTTCTTATTCTGAGAAAGGAGATTCGAATCTTACTCTTTGAACCGACAATCATATATTAACCGTTAAACCAAATCTGGGCACACTTCACTTAGAAGTAACATTTTATTTTTGGGTCTTTGGTATAGGTTGGGGAGAGTGGGGTGCAGCTATCAGGGGGTCAAAAGCAAAGGATTGCCATAGCTAGGGCCATATTGAAGCAATCAAGGGTGTTGCTGCTAGATGAAGCAAGCAGTGCCCTGGACTTGGAATCAGAAAGGCACATCCAAAATGCAGTAAGGAAGGTTTCCAAGCGGGCCACAACAATTATAGTTGCCCACAGGCTTTCTACAATTAGAGAAGCCAATATGATAGCTGTGGTGAAAGATGGTTCAGTTGTGGAGTATGGTAGCCATGATTCACTTTTGGCATCTCATGTCGACGGTGTCTATGCTAGCTTGGTTCGGGCTGAAAGAGAAGCCCATGCCTTTGCTTGAACGGTTGAACCCATTTTGATTGTTTTTATGCCCATTTTGAGCCTTTTCTTGGCCCATTAATAGGTCATTCATTTAAGAGCTTTTAGGCCTCATGAGTCATGACCCATGACTAAATATCTTGATGTAGAATGGTCAATTGGTCATCCCCATTTTTTCTGTTATATAGACCTCAAAACAAATTGGATGTTGAGAATTAAAAAAGGGTTACTGATTTGATTAGTGTATTGAGTTACTTAAACTTCAAGTAATTAGAATGTATTAATAATTGAAAAAGAAGAATGAAAGTGTCATTTTTACACTTCTCTCTAGCCTTAAATGGCATTAATTTTCAGGGCTTATAATAATGACATAGATTTATATTTAGAATTTGGTTAGATGGTTTTCTTCAATCTCCACCTATCCACAGATATTACACACCTAAAATTAGAGGAAATTCAATCCCTGTGAACTTATGTAAAGACTAAGCTACTACAAACGCAAGAAAACCCCTTCCCCAACTATAAGAAAAGGTAAAAATATAATCACAAAAAGGTATGAGAGACATTATGATAGTTACAACAATGGAGGCAATCAAACAATTATGCCCTTTTTTTTTTTTTCTTTTGGATGAATTAAACACATTTTTAATTATAAAACCATTTTAGTAGAAAAATTGAGGATGAAATAAAAGGAGTGTTTTTGAAGGGAAATCCTTCATTTGCTAACAAAAGGTAAATTTTGTAAAGGAAAAGATGACAAGTATCTATGATTATACATCATGGTGATTTAGGATTTAGCATTATTCAAGCGTGGGTGGTCATAATCAAGTGATAAAAAGTCTTAATAGGCACCTAATTTCAATTATCCAACACCAAAAGTTTCGGTCCATTAGTAGAATAAAACTTTTGGCATTGGCAATTAAGAAGAAGAAGACATTTGGAATACCCCCTCTAACCTTCCATTTAAAACTCCATTCCTTCTACTTCTAAAAGGAAATCCGACCATGAATTTGACCCACATCAAGTTTACCAAAATACCCATTGGGTATAATGGAAGCAGTAATCAAAAGAAGGGATTTCAAAAGGGCATGTCATTGTGATACAAATATAAAGAATGGCACCAAAGTTGAAAAATCTCACACGAAAGCATGTCTCTTGGCTTTTAAGCCAAGTCGAGATGATGTTTACGTGCCTGGCATGCAAAGCTTTAGAGAGTTTGCAACAATGGCGCCCACTTCACCCCAAAAGTCCCTCACTCTGCAGAAACTGTAGCCTTACGTGAAAGAAATTTTCACTTTTCCTAGAAAAAACCTGTTCCCCTGTTCAGGATTTTTCTCGTGCAACTTTTTTTTCACCTGGAATTCCTCAACTCTTCATCAGGTTCTTGATTTTACTTGCATTCACAATATAGTAAAACTAGATTTTATTTTATGCAACTCTAACGTAAATTTCTATCATTTGGGTGTGGTTGAATCAGGGGAAAGATCAAATTTTGGAGTAGTCACAAAATTTTCCAGGCTGGAGAATTCAAACCCTGGAAAAGAAGAAAGAGATCATAAATGGCTTCACTTGTACCAGGAGTGCTAATTAAACTTCTTCAGAGTATAAATTCCAACGTAAAAGTTCGAGGGGAATATCGATCCGTACTTCTTCAAGTAATAAGCATTGTTCCAGCTTTAACAGGATCAGAGTTATGGCCGAACCAAGGTTTCTTCATAAAAGTCTCCGACTCCTCGCATTCAACATATGTTTCCTTGTCACAGGAAGACAACGAGTTAATCTTGAACAATAAACTGCAACTGGGTCAGTTCTTTTATGTCGAGAAAGCTGAAGCAGGAACCCCTGTTCCTATTCTAGTCGGAGTCAGACCAGTTCCGGGTCGAAATCCATTTATAGGGAACCCGAAGGATTTGATGCAGATGTTAGTCCCATCGGAGGGTCCGGTGGCGCCGGTTGATAATAATAATAATGAAGAAAAGATTAATAATGGTTCAAAATCAAAGGAGTTGGTTGATGTTAATAAAGACGAAAGCCCCAGACAGAAAATCGTTATCAAGGAGGAAAAAGCAGTTGTTGCATCAAGATATATGCAGGGTGTTTCGCCATCAAATTGTAAAGCAAGTGGACCAGATTCAAATAGTAATTGTGTGAAAATCACTGAGAATGAGAATGGTGGAACAGGTAAAAAGACCAAAAGCAAGCAACAACAACAACAAGAGCCTAAAGGTCAGGTAAGATTCTTGTTCCCTTTTACAGATAGTAACGAAAATTCCAGTTAGTGACAAACTATATGACTTATGAGTATTAGCAATATTACAGGCACGCCCGGCAACTCCTTCTCGCAGTCGGCCGGCGCCGGAGACAGCAGTATCAAAGCCGGAGATTGTTGCTTCTAACACCAAAGAAACCATGGTGACACAAAAGAGCACGGCTGTTAAACGGTCCTTAATTAAACAGGAAAATATGAACTCGAATGGTTTGGTGACAAACAAAGAAAAGAACAATGTTCCTGAAACAGGTTCATGGAATTCCCTACCAGCCTGTCTCTTGAAGCCAGGAAAGGTATATATAATATACCAATAGAGATTCTTGAATGAAAATAGTCTTCATGACATCATGATTCTTATTATTCATATATTTTCATCATAGGGAATGGTTAGAAGAAGACATTTAGCTTCTTTGGTTGCAGCAGAGGCTCAAAGGGAAGCATCAATGGCTACAAATCTTGTCAAGTGTTTAAGGTAAGTACATTTTTTTTTCAAGACAAAATATTTTATGTTTATGAGTTTTCTAACTTTTGTTCTATTTGGTAGCAGCATGTTTTCTGATCTATGTTCCTCTGCCTCACCGGAAAACCCCCACAATTCCCTCACCAAATTCGTCACCCTCCAAAACCTAATTGACCAAAAAAGCGTTCCAACACATCTAAAAGATAAACCACTTCATTTATCTCTTATTCCATCTCTTCAAGACACAGAAAAGTCTAACAAAAGGAAAGGTCTAACTCTAACCCATGAAAAAAGTACACTCAAGTCCCCAAATCCTTCAATTCAAGTAAGTGGAGCTGAAAAACTAGAATGGGCCAAAGGAGATGGTTCTAAAGAGATCAAAGAACTAAGGGAAATGTTGGCGCATGAAACAAGAACTTGGTTTCTGAAATTTTTAGAAGTAGCATTGGATGTTGGATTTCAGGTTGGTAGCCAAGAAAAGAAAGGTAAAAGCGCTGCAGCAGGGCGAGGGATGGAACAGGACAACCAAATTGCTGTCACATTGTCACAACTCAAATATGCAAATGAGTGGTTGGATAAAGTAAGGAGCAATTTGAGCTCAGATAACAATGGCTTGATAGAAACTGTTGAACGGTTGAAACAAAAAGTTTATGCTTGTCTTCTTAGCCATGTCGAATCAGCAGCCTCAGCTCTTGAGAATCGATCTTGATTGCAGTTTGACTCAGATTTGATTTCACAATGTTGTTTGTCACCTAATGTTTATAATGTTTGTAATAACTTAAAAGTATTTAAGATATGATACTGATTTTTCTGGATGACTTGAACCAACAAAAAAAAATTATAGACAAGTTTGGCCATTATCATATTTAACTTGTGCTTGTTTTGTCAGAAAACTTATGAATGTTAGTCAATTAACTTCAATCCACAGTACTTTTTTTTTTGGCCTCTAACAAACATATTTAACCCTTTAAAAAAAAGGGTATAATTAAAATTCTAAATTTCGAGTTTCAAAAGGAAGGAAACCAAGAGAATCACCTTCAAGCCGATGAGGGCTGCTTGAAATTTGCAATTCTTGAGAGGATTAAGATGAAAAGCCGGTAACGAAGTCAGAATGTAAGGATTAAGGAAGCCTCAAGGAGCTTGTTAGATCATCCATGGATGCAGCCTTGTGCTTAAGTAAGGGAGAGTGTCCAAACTGGAGAAGCAGGGCACATGCAAAAATTATCAGATTTTTTTTTCTTTGATAGCTTTAGCATGTGCCCTGCTTCTCCAGCATGGCTTACCCTCTCTCAATCTCCCCGTTTGGTTTGCCAAAATTCTGATACAAAGACACTGATAAAACACCTATCTACTTAAATCTTATAGAATCTTATCACTAGACCATGGAAATTAAGCATGATTTATAAGCTGTGAGAAAGGGAGTAAATGGATTGGATATTAGGAGGCATTGGGGTAGGGTTAAAATGTAGGACAAGAGCTATCCAAGTGTGATAAGCTGGCAAACAATATATTATTGTTGGACAGAGTGGTTGCTCACTTGGGCTCTGGTGGGTTTACTTATATTTAATAAGCTTTTGATATTAATGTTTATTTAAGCAAATCCCGGGCATTTTCTTTTTTTGGCCTAAAGCTCAAAGCATGTTGAACAAAACAGGATTTTGGTTACCTGAATTTTGAAGTTTGGCTGCCAAAGTGCGGCATAATCGCAGTGGCAAGGGGCTACCATTGCCCTTTTAGGCAGAAATGGGGTCTACATTAAGTCACATTTCCCAGTTCATGGCAGACCAACCACCGCACATGATTAGATTAGATCAGAAGAACACAACTTCTAGAGCCAACTAATTGTCAAGAATGATTTTGGATTAGGCTTGAGCTCGTAAATCTGTTCAATTTAATAGCCCCTAAGTTTAAAAATATGCAATTTTCATTAGAATATTGTGTGGTATAAGGATATCTTCCTTAACTCCAACCATTAATTGGTTCAATCTAGCAAAAGCAGAAAAGAAACAAAATATTCTGTCATGAACTAAGAAATTGTACCATTCATTTTCATTTTATATGAAAAATGAAATCCAAAACTCAACCATTTTTGAAGCATGTCGATTATGCTGAAACAGAAATTGTACAATTCATACAAAGGGGTTGGATGTAAACTTAAAATATTTGGCTGAATCAATTAAAACAGAACTGTGTTTGATCCTCTGTTTTTAATAGCATAAACTGACAAGTTTTATCAATTAAAACAGAAGTGATGCAGTAGAAATGAAACATCAATAGTTCATTCTATGTAAGTGGTGAACCAGAACTGTGTTTGATGACATCCTCTGTTTATTTATATACTCCTATTACTATATATTTGCAATATTCGACATCAATAGTTCATTCTATTATATACTATTTTGTTTGTGTAAGATATTATTCAGAGTCTGACAAATCACTTAACCAAACCAGAGGACTCTAGTCTAATCTATTGCCAAAAAAAAAAAAAATTATAATCCTAATTTTATCAATATCATTGAATGACTGAGTTACTCAGCATAACGTATACCTTTTAAAAGTCCACGTACAAAAATCAGCATACTATTCCTCATTCATCAACCGCTTAATGAAAGGAAATTCTTAAAGTAAAACCCAACAATTGATGCAATAATAAATTCGGGGGCAGCCATAACACAAAGACAGGATTTGAATAGCCACAGCCACAACACTCTCTCCCTAGCTCTGCATAAAAGCAAATACATAATTTTCATTTTGTATAAAATAAAATAAAGCCAATCATTCTGCTTTTCAATTTTATTTCAGAACATTTGCCCAATCCTGCTGTCGGGATCCAGTAGTAGAGAGAGCTTTTGCCAGAGAATCTGAGACATATATAAGAAATCGGTGAGATTTAGTACGTAATTCTCTTTTTATTATTGTTTAGACATAGAATTTTAACTCCTGCCAGTGAAATAATTTTGTTATTATAGAGAAATAGTTAAGGTTTTCTTACAATTATAATAATTCATAGCTAAGTTTCTATTATCAACTCAATGTTGCTAATTAGTGTTGTATTTAGAAAACGATGCATTAGAACTTGCAAATAGGGTCAATCAAGTGAGGCCTTCTAAATTAGTACCTATGATGATTCTGCTATCAGCAATTCTGTAGCTAGCAATTGATATCCCATGTCTAGAATCTTGCAAGTGGCATGTGTCATTGTCAAACAACATTTTTTTCTTATACAATTCTACTGCTTATAGATCCAATACTACATACTTCAATTGCCCCTTCTCCCTGCAAAACAAACATTAGTCTCATTATTAAAGAGGTAAGTGCAGGCCAAATTTTTAATGGCGTTTAAAAATTTATTCTTATCTTGTTTTAAATTTAAAGCCTTACAATATCCCAATTTAATACAACATTTGTTACTTCTCAAAAAAGCACAACATGTGTTTAGAAAAAAAGCCCAATTTAACAAGTATGAAACACAATTTTGACGTCCCAGCAGGAAAAAAAAATTACAGCCCAAATTAACAATAAAAAAGAAAATTACTAAACCCTAGACCTAAACCCTGAACGCCTAACGGATAGAAACAAGATCAAATTTAAGTAATCAACTAACAACTGACTCAGTTTCACTAAAACTATAACTCTAGTATTTTGCACTTCTTATTCTTCTTTCTTTCGTTAACTTTGCTACCATTATTCTCTCAAAAGAGCAATTTTTCTTCTTGTTAGAATTTCAGTGGCAGAGGATATTAATTATAAGCGAAGAAGACGAAAGTGGGGCTAAGATAGCCCTCCAGAGGGAGAAGAAAGGATGAAAGAACAACCCTGTTTGATTCCTGGAACCCCAACAAAGCCAGAAAGGCCACAAACCAGAAAAGAGTTGAGTTGGACTCTGAGCTCGTGTGGTTTGGAAGAGGAACACAAGGAGGAAGAGAGTTGTACTTTTAATGGGGTCGAAAGCTCTGAGTTCTTCATAGATTTGAATAAACCTGCTTGTAGTTGGGGAGATAATGCTGAAAGTTCTCATGAGACTCAAGCCACATGTTTAGTTTCCGGTGGAGCATATGCAGACACTAAGCAACTAGATCATAGTGAAAAATTAAGCTCAAAACTTGATTTTGTTCCAGGTAATTTTCTAATTTATGTGGTACTGTATCACTATCATTTGTGATTGGAATTTGAACTGATTTCGTGATTGATTTAGGTTCAGATGATGCAATAATGTTAGAGAAATGGGAGGAAATTCACACTAAGGAACCAAGTGAAAAAGTAACATCAAAACTTGATTTTGTTCAAGGTAATTTTCTAATTTCTAATTTATGTTTTAGAACTGGAATTGGAACTCTTCTACAAGTTCTTGTCTGATATGTTGACTTGTTGATGGGTTTAGATGAGGTAATGCAAGAGAATTGCGATGGAATTCACATTAAGGAACCAGATCATAGTGGAAGATTAAGCTCAAACTCAATTTTGTTCCAGGTAATTTTCTAATTTGTGTTAGTATTGCATTGGAAATTGAACCATATTCTTTTGATATTGTAAATTTGAACCATCTTCTGCGAGTTGTGAGTTGTTGATTTGGATTTTTACGAGTGATCGTCTAATATTGTATATTGTTGTGTTGATTTGGTTTTAGATGATTTGGATTCAGATGATGCAGAGTATTGTGAGGAAATTCAGGTGAAAACAACTAGGAAACCGAAACGGAAGAGATATATGCCAAAGGTTGTGATTGATGATAAACTAGCACCGAAGAAATTACCAAAGTCTGCAGCTCCCAAGGAAAAGAAACCACGAACTCGTAAGACTCCAGAACAGAACCTGCAAATTCCAGCGACACCAAAGCAAACAAAGGAAAAGAAATCCTTGAAGGAGGCTAATCTACCCGTTTTGGAAGAGGCTAATCTACCCAATTTGGAATTTCAATCACAGCATTTGGAGGCTAAGGATTTCCAGTCCGAGCAATTTCCTGTCAAACCAAATAGACAAAGGTCAAAAAGGAGGAGAAGATTGCATTTGTTTAATTTAATAGATGATATGCATGAGATAGAAAGGAGGAAATGCAAGGAGAGCAACAAAAGATCAAGGAGGAGAAGATTGGATTTGTTCAATTTAATAATTGATATGCATGAGATTATCAGATGGAGTGGTAGCAAAAAAAGGTCGTCAATGAATAGGCCGTTAAGACCGTTGTTAGCTATTAATTGGAGATGGAGTGGTAGGAAAAAGAGGTCTATCAATTGGAGATGGAGTGGTAGGAAAAAGAGGTCGCCAATGAATAGCGGGTAAGAAAACTCACTTTTCTTGTTTGATCTCTAGCTATTTTTTGGAATGCATATAATTTTTTGGAATGCATATATATGAGCAAGCATGACAAGTACTTACTGCGTGCTTTCTGCACAAATATGTTAAATACTTACTGCGTGCTTTCTGCACAAATATGTTAATGTGCTTTTCGACTTTCTGTTTAAAAAAAAAAACTAACTTTTTATTCACAAGAAAATTGAAAAAAAAATATAGTACTATGGAATGTTAAATTTTTTTGTTTATTGATAATATATTGATAATATATTGCAGGTTTTACCTTCAATAATAGGGATGCAGGTTTCGAAACCTTCAAGAATAGGGATAGGGATGGAAGCCCCTACTTTGGGATTTACAGAAATGGAAACTCTTAATTTTGTAATGAGAAGATCTAAGGAAATTGCAAAAGAGTTTGACACGAGATCTGAGTAAGATATGGAAATTGCAAATGAAAATGAGTTTTGTACTCCGTGGAAAAGTAGTACAACCAAACCAAAAGGTATATATATATAAATCTAAATCTAGAGAAAATAATATAGTTTCTCTGTATTCTTGAGTTAACATAATTAAATAAATTAATGTGTATTCAATGCAGCTAGAAAGAGAGTGGTAGGTAAAAGGCAAATTGATTCAATAATTCAAAAGCTACGGTCGTTATCTATTCGTAGTGCTACGGTCATTATCTATTCGTAGTGATGAAGCAGCGTTGGTTCTCTATGATCCTAGGAAGAAAAAAAGCCCAGAAGTTTTGTTAGACTCTGAGTCGTTGAAAATTTGGAACTTGTTGATGAATACAGATGATGACAAGAGTAAAGAAACGCCAAGTGAAGAATTCAAAAAAGAAAGAGAAAAATTTGTTGAACGGATATCTTCTTTTAATGCGTGCATGTACCAGATACAAGGTAAGTAATTTGTATATCAAATTATATATTTTCTAGCACTAATACTATACTATGCGGTTAAATTAAAATAAATTTTGCACTAATACTATACTATGCGGTTAAAT
Organism: Corchorus capsularis; assembly: GCA_001974805.1. Taxonomy (NCBI): domain Eukaryota; kingdom Viridiplantae; phylum Streptophyta; class Magnoliopsida; order Malvales; family Malvaceae; genus Corchorus; species Corchorus capsularis. The sequence goes on along the minus strand of AWWV01011791.1, from coordinate 46,439 downwards.
TAAAATAAATTTCGAAGTTTCCTTCAAAAAAAATAAATTTCGAAGTTCAAAACTCAAATACCCTGATGGCCTGATTAATCCCTTGCTAGTTTACTTCTACTTGATTGGCTGTACCGATACGAAATTAATTTAGGGCAAATTAGAAAGGAAAAAGGGGGAGTAGTATATATATAAATATAATAATATACATATTTTTCAAACAAACAGTTAGAGTATCGAGAAGAGGAGAGGACACGTGGAAGTGTAGAGATGTCCGAAACAGTTGAGACCGGCTAGGCGGTTATAAACACTACAACTGATACTGTAGAGAAATCTCCTCCTGGCTGGAATGAAAATTGCCAATTGCGGGCTGCAATTAGTTTTAGTTATTCACCCACTAATATCACTCCCCATCATCTTTATCTTTTGACAAATCACCCAAAATGCTATGTCCTGTTTTAATTCTGTCTAGCTCCCCCTTGTCGGCCCTTTTTTCTTTCTAATCAAGCTTCTCATAAATTAATGCATCTATTTGAAAAGAGAGATTAAACATTTACATACTCGATTGGCAATGGTCAACATAGTATAATCAATGACAACAGTCTATGTTGGTTGGATCAATATGAAACTCCATTGGAATGGGCATTATATAAGACATGACCCTTCTCTGTCTTTTTGTATTTTTTATCATGTGATTTAAGTCTAGATAGGGAAACTGTGATATAAAAATTAAGATGGATATAACTTTCTTCATTCCACACACGAAGAATAAATAGAAAGTCTCAACTATATTACAACTTTCTTGTATAAATTAATTTATACATTTTGCTTCTTTTATGATATTGATTTATGTATCACTTTCATATATAAAAAAATATATATGATAAGTCGAGAAAGGAATTGATTAATAATCACTTTTTTTTTTCAGGGGATAGAGGCTTCAGAAAGTGGGGAGGTTCAGTTATAGATTCAGTGGTAGGAGTTTTCCTAACACAAAACGTGTCAGACCACCTTTCAAGGTATACATACAACAAAGTTTCTTTAATTTAGTTTTAATTTGTTTTCCCACTATCTTAGTAACATCATGATATTGGTAGAAAACTATATATGAGATAAAAATTGAGAAATACTCGTTAAATTTCATTTTTTTTCCTTCTTGCAGTAGTGCTTATATGAAACTTGCTTCGATGTTCCCTCTTCGGAATAAATTCCAAGCAATCACATGGAGCCAAGAATCAGTTGGAAGAAGCTTGAGCCAAGAATCAATTGGGAGTAATTTGACAGAATATGATGCACAAGGTAACCTATACTTTGTTAATGAACCTGAACCAGAAAGTAAAAAAGAAGTTCGGGAAGTGACAAACATGCTTGATGATGCACCTGAACTCTGTGTCCAAGAAGTAGCGCAAATGGATGAGAACACTAAACTGGAGAATGAGGATGGCAAGTCACCTAAAGCAACGGAACATGAATCTTCAAAGCATGAGGATGCAACTACCATTGGCAAGTCACCTCAAGTGATGAAACATGAATCTCCTAGTATGGATTTTGTGAAGAAAAATAATTCTACTTCTAGGGGAAAGACTAGAAAGACTAAAAAGTCCAAGAAGGGAGATGACAAATTTGATTGGGATAGTTTAAGGAGAGATTATTCCACATCCGGGACAAGAAGTAGCGACCAAATGGATTCTGTAGATTGGAACGCAGTTAGGCTTGCAGACCCTAACATGGTGGCAACTGCCATTAAACAACGTGGGCAACATAATATGCTTGCAACAAGAATCCAGGTAAGAAAATAATGGAATCACCATATGCTTTTTGCCAAGATTAAGTTGTAATTCAATTGCAAATCTTCTTATTTTGTCATTTTTGCAGAAATTCCTTAACCGAGTGGTTAAGTTACATAAATCCCTCGACCTTGAATGGCTACGAACTACCCCACCTGGTTTAGCCAGGTAAGCCATGAAAATAGTTGAATTTAATTATAAAGATAATTTTGCATATATTCATATATTTATTTATTTATATTTATTTATTACATGCTTATCATAGGAAATACTTGTTGGGAGTAAAAGGATTGGGGCTGAAGAGTGTGGAGTGCGTACGACTATTGTGCCTGAATAATGTTGCCTTCCCAATAAGATTTAATAATTATAAAATATAATTAATAATAACTTCGTTTATTTCCTAATAAAATTTGTTGGTGCACTAAAAAAATTTTCAATTTCATTGTGTTTCCAACAAGGTTGACACAAATGTTGCTCGGATAACAGTACGTTTAGGATGGGTTCCTCTCCAACCACTGCCTGAAGAACTTCAAATCCATCTCCTTGAACAGTAAGCTTCGTGCATCTAAGATATGAGGGGGGAAATGATCAAAGATAATTAATAACTTTTTTTTGTTTCTTTTACAGGTACCCTATAATGGATTCGATTCAAAAATATCTTTGGCCTCGATTATGTGAATTAGACCATAAAACGTTGTAAGTCCAAAGCTTCCTAACTTAACTTTAGCTACTTCATTTAAGGAATCATATGGTAACCAAATTATATTCACATCCACCCCATGGTTGCTGTTTATTATATATATAGCGATACTTTTTTATTTTTCCATTTCAGCTTTGGTTGATCAGTTCAAGTAATGTTGAAATAATAATGTACATTATTTTGATTATACCTTTTTCATGAAGAAACTCTGTAGAAAGTAGGAAGTTGAAATTATTGGGCCTGATATAATTAATCTAAAAATGTTCATTTTATAGATCATGGTAAATAGTCTTAGACCTCTAGTTTGGGACAAATATCAGATAACAAATTATATAATCCATCTCTGCTTTCAACATGATCATCTTAGCTGCCTAAACATGATCGAGCTTGATATTTGAAATTGTAAAAGATCAATATGTTGCTTTATGTTCGGGCCTTTTCTTTTTTTAATCTTTTAATCCTTGAATTTGTGAGGGGAAAATACTAACTATATAGTCAAGTTAATATACACTTTTATTAATGTTAGTTACAGAATCCAAAGTTTACTGATTACTTCCCCTTTTCATTACCATGATCTTATTGCATTAATCTATACTTAAAAACCAGTGTCACCTAGCTTGATGCTAATCATTACTAGAGAATTATTAGTATATAATATATAATATTATAATACAAAAGGAATAAACATTTGGCCCAGAAAACCAGCCTCAATTAATAATTTATTATTTTTACAAAGTAGAGATAAGAGATAAAAGTGTATTTAAGTGCAGATCCTACTTGCCAGCTTAGTTTAGAAATATATTTTGTGTTAAACTAGGTGTTGATATTTTGATTCTGTTTTCCCTGCATTTGCAATACCATATTTTATGCATTTAAAGTGTTACCAGCTAATTCTCTCCCTTTAAAATTCGCCAAAATTAGGAAGCTTTTCTTTTGGTGAAATGTTAATTAACTTGTCGGTGGGCTTTTGTAAACTATCGAATGATACTAATAACTTTTGGTGAAATGTAAATGATACTAATAACTTTTGGTGAAATGTAAATTATTGTAGATTAACTCATCGGTGGGTTTTTTGTAAACTATCGAATGATACTAATAATTACATAACTATTGATATATTTGAGTCTATTTGAACAAACAAATCTGTTCAAGGGATAGATTTTGTGTTGTCAGCCAAAGTCTTCGTCCATCATTTATTGGTTTGTTTCTTTTTGGATGTTGATGCCTCTGAAAGGAGTTTCTATCAAAGGTGCCACGTTTCTAATTTTCTCGGCACTTGTTAGTACTATCCATGAGTTAAGAAAGCTATTTTGAGTATACATATAAAATTATATAATAATTATATATAATAATAAGTTAAGAAAGCTATTCTGATATTTAAAAAAAAAAAAATAGATGTAAACATCATTTTAATGAGTCAAATTTTTTAGTTTAGTCTTCGAGCTGGGACGACAACATATCCATGAATTCCATAATTCTTGTGGTTTGGGTACTAGATTTGTTGTGTTAGAATCCTATTTTTACTAATTAGGAGGGGAATTACAAAATAGAATATTTTACTGATAAATAATTGAATTATTATATGAACTAATAGTTTCACATTCTGCTTGATACAGGTATGAGCTACATTATCAAATGATAACCTTTGGAAAGGTATTTCATCATGATAATACTCCAATATGCTATTCAAAAAGGCTGATAATGTCTCTGTGATTGATTATCATATTTTATGTTATATTTTAATTGTGTATGCTAAATGATTTCTCTTTTCAGGTTTTTTGCACCAAGAGAAATCCAAATTGTAATGCTTGTCCAATGAGGACAGATTGCAAACACTTTGCAAGTGCATTTGCAAGGTTAGTATAATATATTATGGATATATAATTGAAATGGTTTCCCTCTTATTATAATTATTTGAATGAATTATTATCATTAATACCATTATTACATTAATATATATAGTTTATAATAAAAGTTAAATCCATTTGTCCTTTTAGATTATATCATAGATAGCTTATTGTTACAAATCAAGTTGTTGGATGCAGTTCAAGGCTTGCATTGCCAGGACCGTCTGATAAGAGGGAAGCGGCTCTAGCAATTCCTCAAGTTCCAACTACAATTTTCAACCCTTTACCATTAGCATTTCCCCATCCTACACAACAATCAAAACAATCAAAGATCTGTGAACTTGTTATTGAAGAACCAAATGATATTGAAGAATTGCCAACACTTGAAGCCGCGCAATCACAGGAAAATGATGACGAGATTGAATATGATTCGGAAGGAATTCCTATCATCAAACTAAATCTCGAAAACTTTAAGACAAGCTTACGTAGCTTCAATGGTGACTATTCAAAAGCGTTAGTTGCTTTGAATCCATATGCAGCTTCAATTTCTCGTCCAAAATTGAAGAATGTTAGCCGCTTAAGGACAGAGCACCAAGTGTAAGTAGTCATCTTTCTCTTTCACATAAATTTATTCTGTGTCAAATAGTTTGCAATATGTCAACTATGGTTCTTAGAAGAAATAATCTTAACTATTAATCTCCACCTTCATTTTAAAACTTCATGATCATTAATTTGATGAAAATTGATATCAAAACTAACTATTTATTTTCTCATCATACAGTTATGAGCTTCCACGAAATCATCCTCTTCTACATAAGGTAAGTCAACTCCACCACCGCCATTAATTGTGTTGTATGAGACATGTAAATGTACCAATGTTTGATTAATGTTACAGCTAGATCAAACGGAAACAGATAATGAAACGCAATATCATCTTGCTATATGGAGACCAGGTATGACATAAATAAACCATCAATTTTATCTTTAATAATTAATAAATATGCTTGATTGAAATGTTGTATGGGATATTCTACTATATGATTTTCAGGTGAAACTGTAGACTCATTGGATCCACCAAAGACAAGTTGCAATTCTATAGAGCTATATGGTGTGTTTTGCAATGATCAAACATGTTTTCCATGCAACAGTAAGCGAGAAGAAGCTGATGATATAGTCCGAGGCACTCTTTTGATAAGTGAAACAAAGAAAATCTTATCATTGTGTACAAACCCCTACCTCCTTCATCGTTGCTAAAATAGATGTGATATTATCTTAATTGAACAGATACCTTGTCGAGTAGCAATGGGAAGCAAGTTTCCACTAAATGGAACATACTTTCAGATGAATGAGGTTATAACATTATTTATTACGTATGGTTTATTATTCAAATTCTTATAGTAATCTACTTTATATAATAAGTAAATGTTTGATAATATTTTATTACAATAGGTATTCACTGACTATGAAACTAGTCGGCTACCCTTAAAGGTTCCAAGGAAGTGGATTGGGAACCTAAGAACCAAGATTGCATACTTTGGGACCTCAATGACAGCAATATCTAGAGGTGAATTATCATGTTTTATTGTGGAAATGTAAACTTTTTGACAAATTGCTTACAATATGCATACCTTGATTTGAAACAGGGTTATCAACGGAAGAAATTCAGAAGTGCTTTTGGAATGGTATGAATGAAAGTTAATTAAGATATGCTTATTTTTTTAGTAGAATTTTTTTTTAAAACATGTTTGAATATCTCTTGAGTAATGTGTTTGATTTCTCAGGTGTTGTTTGTGTGAGAGGGTTTGAACAAGGTACTAAGATTCCTAAACCACTTGGAAATAGATTTCATAAAAAGATAACTAGTGTCCAAAAAAGGTCGTAAAAGAAGACCTAAGAAGAAATTGATGCCATAAAGATGTTTGATGCTTATAATTACTACTGTCCAAGACAAAGTTTCAATTTTATCAAACAATTATTTCGGTTTTTATTTGTATAAGGAGTAATTCATAGCATGGGTTTGTAATTTAGTTTTTGATTTCATGTTGTTTATTTTTTCAAGCAACCACTGCAAATGTAGTTTTGGTTGGGTGGAGTTCATATTTATGTTGCAGGGAAGTTTTATAGCAAAGCAAAGGGATTTTAGTTAGGCAATAAGCGAAAAGTAAGATGAACCCATAGCCATATATTTGTGTTGTTTTGTGCAGGTCAAAAAGTTTTAAGTGTGCTAGTCTTGTTTAATTTCCTTGTCTTTGGTGGATCGATCATATTATGAATAATTCATTTAGCATTAGCCAATGGGGTTGTTTGGTCCTTTGGAATTCATATATATTTTGGATTTTGGTCCGTAAGGAAGAAGCAAAAACTTTGTCAAGTTTGATTCAGTTTAACTGAGAGATATAGATAGGATAGCACTAAAAAGTAGTAAAAGGGAAATTAAAAGCAGAAAAAGAGCAGAAAAGTGTCTGAAAGTGTCCGAATCAGAGCTCTTGAGAAACCATCTTGATTGCAGTTTAACTCATAGAAAACATTGATTTCACTTTGTCACACCTAATGTTTATAATGTTTGTAATAATAACTTAAAAAGTAATTAAGGTGATACTGATTTTTCTGGATGACTTGAGCCAAAAAGAATTTATAGACAAGTTTGGCCAAACCATATTTCTAACTTGTGCTTGTTCTGTCAGCAAACATATGAATGTAAGTCAAGTCACTTGTGTATAACAATAAAGTCATTGACACAAATTAACTTCAATCCACACTACTTAATCAAACATTTAAGCCTGCAAAAAAAGTATAACTAAAATTCTAAATTTTGAGTTTCAACAGGAAGTAAGCAAGCTAAGAGAAATCACCTTCAAGCTGAGGGGGGGTTGCTTGAAATCTGCAATTCTTGAGCAAAGCAAGGGAGAGAGAGGCTTAAGATGAAAACCCAGTAACGATATCAGAATAGGATTAAGGAAGCCTCAAGAAGCTTGTTAGATCCACAAGTAAGAAAGAGTGTCCAAACTGGAGAAGCAGGGCACATGCAAAAATTTATCAGATTTTTTTTTTGTCTGATAGCTTTAGCATGTGCCCTGCTTCTCCAGCATGGCTTATCTCCCCATTTGGTTGCCAAAATTCTGATACAAAGACACTGATAAAACACCTATATCTACTTAAATCTTATCACTTGACCATGGAAATTAAGCATGATTTATAGACTTGAGAAGCAATATAAGCTGTGAGAAAGGGAGTAATTGGATTGGACATTAAGAGGCATTGGGGTAGGGTTAAAATGTAGGACAAGAGCTATCCAAGTGTGATAAGCTGGCAAACAATATATTATTGTTGGACAGAGTGGTTGCTCACTTGGGGTCCTGTGGGTTTACTTATATTTAATAAGCTTTTGATATTAATGTTTATTTAAGCAAATCCCGGGCATTTTCTTTTTTGGCCTAAAGCTCAAAGCATGTTGAACAAAACAGGATTTTGGTTACCTGACTTTTGAAGTTTGGCTGCCAAAGTGCGGCATAATCGCAGTGGCAAGGGCTACCAGACTCCTTAATGGGGTCTACATTAAGTCACATTTCCAAGTTTTTGGCAGACCAACCACCGCACATGATTAGATCGGAAGAATGATTTTGGATTAGGCTTGAACTAGTCCAACCATTAATTGATTCAATCTAGCAACATCGCAAAAGAAACAAAAAAAATTCTGGCATGAACTAAGAAATTGTACAGTTCATTTTAGATGACAAGTGAAATCGTAAACTCAACTATTTTTGAAGCATGTCGATTATACTGAAACAGAAATTGTACCAGTTCATACAAAGGGGTCAGACAGTAAACTTAAAATTAACTGATGATGCACATATCTTCTCAACAGAATTAGAGGGAAATAAGCCATATTCTTACAATCACAAATTAGAGCTTTAAATGTGTGTACAGGATTCTAATACTCTCGAAATGTCAAATTCAGACGCCCTGGACGGAGATTTGTTTCTTCCAAGAGAGCCTTAGGTGCAGTGTTTGGTTTTATAGCAGTCACGCCATGAAAGATGTGTCTAGATTTACCACCAAATATCAGCACATCCCCAGATTCAAGTTCAACCTTTTCTGCCTTATCTACGTCACGTTGGTCACCATATAAAAATTCTGCTGCATCTCCAATGGAAAAGGATACCACAGGTAATCCTCTTTGTAGACTTTCTGGACTCTCATCCCGATCCTACAAACAACATTATCCAAGTTTTCAATGTTATGAATAACAGCCCAACAGGGGCAAAATTAAACTTATGCCATGCTGGAAAAACAGGGGAAAATGGGTGACAAGTGACATCCAGAAGCGGTAACATAAAAAAATGGAAAAGATGAAAGGAACACTTGTGAATTGTGATGCACATGACCGCACAATCTCATGCCATATAGAGTCAAATATCAATTCTTTTTTCCTTTAAAAGGCAAGATAATCATATTAATAAGAGAAAAATCCACCAGATATATATATATATATATATATATATATATTCTTTGATCATTAAACTTGTATTCAAATATAGAACACTCCATAGAACAGATAAACCGTCATTGTTGTTCAATTAAAACGGAAAGATCTAGATATTGGTAGGTAATAACAAATTTTATGAGAATTCATTGTCGTGACAACATTAAGGCAAGAAACTTTCAATGATGTACCTGATGGAGACCCAGTCGACCACTTGCTGAGTAGAAATTCACAATACAGATATTTGGTGACATTGATGGGAGAATGTCTTCAACACGGCTTACTCTAACCTTCTGTTGTATAAGGGCATGCGAATCTTTTATTGCCTTTTCAACCAGCAGATAGAATTGACGAGGAATACCAGGGGGGGCAGCACAATCAAATGGTCGAAGATCTCCATAATTACCTGATTCCGGGTCCCAATTTTTACCAAGGCACATCATTTTCAAATTCAGTTTTGCTCCATCACGGTAACCTGGTTGGTAGAAACCTCCAGAAGCCAAACCAAGCTCTCGGCAAGTCTTTGCAATTTTGACCTAAATAAATATATGGGTGCAAATTAACAGAAAGTAAAATAAGAACATATGGCAACAAAATTGACATACAGCAATTAGCAAGCCTCACCTGATCACTTAAAGACAGATAATTCTTTAGGAGCACCATCCCAGATCTCAATACAATTCCACTTTCGCCTTCCATTGATCGTTTCATTTCATTCCTTTTTTCTCTATTCTTTACAAGCAAAGATGGCTTTAGCATGACAAGAGTTCCAGTTTTCACTGGGCAAATATCAAATGGCTTAATCACAGCCTGTAAGTCATCTACAGAGTCACCAGTACTAGTACTAATTTGGGGACTCCTTTCCTGGGTTGGTTTATACTCATCTACCGAGTAGCTGATGTTCACCTTGCGGGAGAGGTCATGATGCAGTAGAGATGCACAACTCTCAGTCTCCTCCTCAACTCGGAGTGGTTCAAACTGTGTTCTCCGTGGATCAGGCCATGGGCCTTTATAACCCGATTGACAAGACAATGATGGAAAATCATCCTTAAGGACTGTATTTGAAGTGCCAGTGGCTTCAGGAAGATGATTTTGCTTTCCAATTCCAGAACCATCAGGCAAAGGCTTTGGCCTATATTCATAAACAGGGGAAACATCATGCTTAGAATATCTTGACCCACTCGCCGGAGACATGTTTTGAAAATATCTCCCTCTGCTTTCGGACGTTCCATCATCCTGACTGTAACAAGAATCTTCACCAGAATGACTTTGTGCTCCAACCTGGAGATGGTAATAAGATAATAAACATTTAGGAAAGAAAAGTAATCCTATTCATATCAGTTCTACTTCATAATCATACATTAGCACAATAAAATTATGCTAACAAATTTGGACTGCCCATCAGTCCATGTGAAAATCAAAATTCTGGGTATATCTTTAATTAATTTAATCTAAAGGACTTCATAAAGAGTAAATGAACCTTATAATCAACCAAAATTGCACGTTTATAAGTATTGGCTAGTTAATCACAATCATAATGACAAACAAGCAATAAAAATGAAACCTTTATTTTTTTTCCAAAAGAAGAAAAAGATAAAGTGATAATCAAGTAATCGACGGTAGTAATTAGTAATTATATTTATACATACACACAACTGGATATAGGCAAACAAAAATTCTCCTAATTAAGCCATCGTTCGCCTTAAAAAAACAAATATATATAATAATAATAAATCAGCCATATCAAAAAGTAAAAATTAACAAATGGTAAAGTCAGAGTCTCAGAGAGATGGAGTTACATGGCTGCGACCGTGACCAGAAGAATAACCTCCGCGAGGCGAGTTTCCACCCCCACGACCTGTGTAGCCCCTCGCTGGTCGACCGCGGCCGCGATTCATGATTGGTGGCGGATCAAATTAGGGAAGGAACCGTTAGGATTTTGGCGGGAATAAAAATTAAGTAAAGTTTCGGGGATTATGTAATGTGGGGTTCTTTTTTAATTGTTAAAATTTTAGCGGTTATTTTCTTTCTTTTTTTAATTAGAACGGAGACGATGACAAAACAGGAGAAGCGAAGAGGAGATTTGGACGAGAAAATGAAAGTTATTTATTTATAGAGATAGAGATAGATTTATTCGTTATAGTACTTTTTAAGAAAGGAATTTATTATTTATTTAACGTTTGAGTTTTTTTGACCTTTTAAGCTCTCCGAGATTTTTACAGTTTTCGATTGCACATAGGATTTTTTTTTATTGAACAACTAAAACTATAAGTAGCATTTTTTTTTGGTTGCTTTCTTTTTTTCTTTTTTTCCTACAAAAGTACTAGAAAAAGAAACTATATTTGCGACTGCTATAGTCTCATAGTGCCAACTCCAACCGGTTTTCACGAAGCAATGGAAGAATCTGATCCGGTGGTTCGGTATACTCCGTAACGTCATAGTCCGCTTCATGTGCTAACATGGCCATACAATCAGCACAGCGATTACCCTCTCGATAAATATGTCGTATCTCCACAATCGGGTTGCCCTTAATCAACTCCAGACAATCCTGAATTAAAGTAACAAGGATAAGTACTCCCTCAGTCCCTAATTAAATGTCCACTCTTGGTCAACTAATACTAAACTTTGACCATTGTTTATAAAAAAAATGTAAAATTTAATTTTAAAAAAATATGTGCTAAAAAGTTTGTAATTCAAAGTTTATAAGTGTTATTTTTAAAATTATTTTGCTTTATATATTTTTTATAAATAATGGTCAAAGTTTAGCTTTGTTAACCAAGAGTAGACATCTAATTGGGGACGGAGGGAGTATCAATTATAGGATTCTTCAGATAGTTTACCACCACCGCAACATCTAACTCCACAATTAACGGGGCACAACCCCTCTCCTTCACAGGGATGAATATCAATTATGGGTTGCTTTCTTTTTTTTAATAAAGAGATTTTGTTTGAATATTGTTATATTACGAAAATCTTGTTAAAAATTAACTAATAAAATCCCAAATTATTGTGATTTGACAAATTAGGATTCAATATGTGAAAATGGATTAACAACCATATGTATAGACATTTTGTCAAGCATAATTAACTCTTTAATCTTGTTTCAACCTTCTGGCCAAACAAAAAAAATTCTTGTTTGAACCTTATGAAGCAAAGATTATCTCACTAATTAACTCTTTAAGTCACCATGCTCCTTGGCACTGATAAGACTATCATTAATTTCCTTATCACCTCCATTCTCTTATGAATTGTTTTTAAAACTTGGAAGAAATATTGAATCTAATAACAATTCAGAAAATATATAATAAATGATAAGTTCCATGTAAAGTATATTAAAAGACATTATTATGGAGTAAAAAATCCATTTGTGAATGAATAAGATAAAAGACAATTTATTACTAATTAGATTTACAATTTTTTCCTAATAATTAGCTTTTGGAAATAAAAATCTCAAAGCAAAAACACATGAACCGAGTTGTACCTTTGAAAGTTCGTCCAGCAATCTCAAAGGTACAATCCCTAAATAACACGACACCTGAAAACCGTAGCTATTAAGGTAAAAAAAAAAGAAAGAAAAGAAAACCAAAATCGCAGCCATCATTTATTATATCTTTTTTTTTTAATAAAAACCCTATTTTTAACTCTCTCTCTCTCTCTTTTTTGCCCTTTATTTTTCATCTCTGAAGACTTGTCGGACCATCGGTCGTTAACCTGTCTCAGATCGTTGAAATCAAGAAGAAATCCAGAGACCCATATGCTATTATCAGGTACTTCTTGCATCAAACCAAGAGTTTTTGTAGATTAATTGTAAATGTGCTTACATTTATTTGAATGAAATCGAGTCTTTACTCCATAACATAATGTCGTGGAAATTCTTCCCTTTGAGATTTTTTTTCTGCAATTGAGTTTCTAGGTTTTTCTTGGATACCTGAATAAAAGAAAAAAAATATTTTTCGTCAAATCGTGATGATATTGATTGTATGGGTTGTCTTTGTTTACATTAATGAAATGACAATTGGATTGGAAAAGAAGAATTGGGCCGATCTTGTTTTGGATCAATGATTAGAGTTTAGCGAATATCAGAATTACAGAATTGAGTCATATACGAGCCAAGTTTTGATTTTTATTTGGTTAGATTACTTGGTCTGAATGATGATTATCGAAAGTGTTGTATTCTCATCTTTGTGGTGGCAAGTTCAAGCATAAAGGTTTTTCATTTTTGAACCAAGCCAGCTAAAAATATATGAATTGGTATTTGCTGCATCTATTAATTTATTTACTGTATGAATTATGGTATGAAATCAAGATAGTTGGTTTTGACTTCGATTAAGGTTTTCTTCTCAATGCCAAATTAGATTGTTAACTTTGTTTTATGTCAGTTTGAAGGGATTTTGTGTAGCTGACAAATAGGGAAGTAAAGATGGTGAAGATGACCATGATTGCTCGTGTTACTGATGGTCTTCCTCTGGCAGAGGGACTGGATGATGGTCGTGATCTCAAAGATGCTGATATGTACAAACAGCAAGTTAAGGCTTTGTTTAAGAATCTCTCCAAAGGCCAGAATGATGCTTCACGGATGTCTATTGAAACTGGACCTTATGTTTTCCAGTATCCTTTTTTTCTTTTTGTCTCTACTTTTTGGATGCTCATTTTCCTTAAGTTGTTAAAAGTTGCTTATTTGTGAAATAAATATCACCTGGGTTAGTGGTCAGTGCTTGAGATGTGCTCATACTCGGTCAGTCTGGGTTTATGATCATGGATTGATGGTTACATTACTTCCTTATAGTGTTGGCTCCTAGAAATTAGCACTTTATCATTAAATTCACCTGACAAATGATATGTGAAATTTGGGCATAGGGACTTGGGCTTTATGATTATTCTATTTTCATAAACTATTATGAAGCTGACAGCTTCAGTTGTTCTGAATATGCTTATAGACATGAATATGATAAAGTTGAGCTCCTTATTTAGTGGATGCAAAAGGGACTATATTAATGCTTGCAGGATGATTCTTTTTTATTCTTGAATTTAAGTATCTGTCTCTCTGTCTTTATATGACACGTTTCATTTGTTTATTGATTATGTTTTATTGCTGAAAAGTTTGTTGCATTGTTTCGGTATTATTTACAAGCGCATCTGGCTTGTAATGTTACCTTGACCTAAGTTCATAGCTACCTTATTGAAGGGCGTGTTTGTTACTTGACAATGTGTGACCGTTCTTATCCTAAGAAACTTGCCTTCCAATACCTGGAAGACCTCAAGAATGAATTTGAGCGTGTTAATGGAGCTCAAATTGAAACAGCTGCCAGGCCTTATGCCTTTATTAAATTCGGTAGGTTCCTTTTCGGCCTTTTATGCTCTTCTCATGCAATAAGCATTTCTTCAACCCTGTTTTTGTTCTGCTTCTCTTACTAGGCTTGACGTTATCTTTTTTTTTTTCTCCTAGATACATTCATTCAGAAGACAAAGAAATTGTACCAGGACACCCGTACTCAAAGGAATATTGCAAAGTTGAATGATGAACTCTATGAAGTTCACCAAATAATGACTCGCAATGTACAAGAAGTACTTGGTGTTGGTGAAAAGTTGGACCGTAAGATATTCCGTCTTTCAGATTTACTTTAGAAGTTTAGACCAATTTTATAACATTTATCTAATAATTAATTGAATTTTGTTTAAATCAATGCACCATAATGAATGCTGAATTTTACAATCTTGACCTAGGAATGTGCTTTTACAATTTCAATCATGTGTTTGTATTTCATGTACTGGTCAAGAGAGTGAAAAGAACCTTGTACGTGATACAACCTGTTGCTTCTATATCTGGTTCTGCATCTGCCCCACTTCAACTTTTAACTTATTCTCTATAATTATTAGTAATTACACGTTTTTAAGTGAACTGATAAGTGCTTATCTTGTCGGAGTTTATGTGCATGTATTTGTAACTTTTGGTTACTTTACCTGTTGGATTTAGCTATTTACCTGGTCTTTGCTTCTCATGGACTGTTATCAGTTCCATTATGCCAGTTAATATTTATAGAACTTGACCTACAGTATATTCTTCCTCCACTAGCAATTGGCATGTTTACGAGCGCAAAGTTAATTATGGTTGCACCTTATCGCCACCTTAGTTTAGTTTACTTCTTAGATTTTCCCTTAAACTGAACTCTCCTATTTATGTTTTCATCTTTACCGATGAATTAATTTGCAACCTTCTTTCCCTTTTTTCTCTGTTCACTGGCTGATAGATTGTATCATGTATGGTTGTTTGACTAACCGGTTCTGCACTTCCCTCTGTTGTGGGTGTTACAGAGGTCAGTGAAATGTCCAGTCGTTTGACATCGGAATCACGTGTATATGCTGACAAGGCAAGAGATTTAAACCGGCAGGTAAGTTCTCTCTGATCAGTGAAAAATATGCTTTCCTACACTTATTATTTGGAGGCATCTCTCTCTCTCCCCTGGACTTATTATCTGGAAGCATTTACCTTTGGCATTTTGACATGTTTGTTGACATTACTAATCTTGTGCTGCTAAATTCTGATGTTCTCGGTGGGAAAGATAGGTGATTGATATAATATTTTTTAGCAGTGTCATTGTGAAACCCTTATCATGGGCTGGCATCTTAGTATACAAATGGGTTATTAATCTGTTTGCCTTGGGCAATTTAATGCATCGATTAGTTTGAGTTATAGGCTTTATTGATAGCCATAGGCAAGTATGAGGTAGTTACATGAAGTATCTCTTTATTAATAAAATTCTTTGTGAAGTTTGAATGCCCTCTACAACCTAAAAACAATTCAATTAATAATGAATTAGCAACTGAAGGTGAAAATGCCCTAGGAAGCTTTCATTTATACGGTCTGTAGTAAAGTTTGATTAAAGTTGCCATAAGTACAATGCATGACAGTCGGTCTCTGACCAAGAGCTTAATTTTTTCATCTTTTTGTTATTGGATGGAGTACTTTTGCCATCTTTCTTCATAAATTTTATAGATTAGAGTTGTCAGCAGTACTGAAGTTTATTGGCCGAAAAGAAAATACCAAAGTTTGAACTTTCTCTATCTGTTTTATCAATTTGATTGTAGGCTTTAATCCGGAAGTGGGCTCCTGTTGCCATTGTGTTAGGAGTTGTTTTCCTCCTGTTTTGGGTGAAAAACAAGCTATGGTGATTCAACCGTACTTCATACTTTCATGAACTCATTATGGAGATCTCTTGGGTTTCTCTGTATTGCTGTGGCTAGCTGCTTGTCCACACCTCGGATACCAAACATTGGAGTGAATTCTGGTTTTTGTTCAATCACACAATTCGGCGAAGCATAGGGACTAATTTGCAATGTGGAATTGTGAAAGAGAGACCCTACCTTAAGAGCATATATGTTAAAGAGATAAAACTATTCTTTCTATATGTAAAAGCCAGAAACACAATAGCAAATTAGTAAACTACTCCAGATCTTATTGTTATAATGTAGTAGCACATTATTTGCCTTTTTTCTTTAAGGATTTTAGTGATTATTTACTTCCTAATCATGGGTGCCCAATGACCATGAAGCAGTTTTATGAAGGAGACATGGTAATCATTAATCAACTTTGGATATTACAACATTGCCATGTTATTAACTATATTATGGTTTCATCACTAATAAAATTGATGTTATATATTAATACATTAAAGAAATCTATATTAGCCTTTTCTTCCCCTGTGTGTTTTTGGTCGGGTAGGCATTTTACAAAAAAAATAAGGTCGCAGCAGCTGAAATTATGTAGATGACAAGCTTATTGTTGAATTTGAAACAATGGCTGATTTTTTCTATATCTTTTTTTTTTAATGGTATACTATATATATGTCTGTCTGTTCACTTGATAGGTGCGAATAAGATTGATGAGTTATGTCCACCGAAGGCGAAGGAATTAGACATTGCAACCTTAATATCTAACCGTTCCTTCTCTGGGCCAACAAGAATATTTTTGTCCTGAAATGGAACATTTTAATCTTTCAATTCATATGAGCCTCAAACTTCATAGAGTATATAAACTTGAGATAAAATGCTGTAGGTTGCAGTTCAAAGTTCATACCATCTCTTTGTCAGGATTATCAAGATTGACATTTGGATGGATCCACCCTGTTTGAATTGCCTACATGTTGAGAAGAAACACCCCAAATTAGAATCAAACGGCGGCACGGCGGCAAAGCCAGTTTCTGTTGGGTTTTTGATTCCTAGAAAGCATTAACTGGAGTGCAATTTCAGTGTCCCATTGGTTTTACTTATACGTTACCTTAATTGTTGCAATTGCTTCCACAGCGCCTGTAGCTGCCAGCATGTGGCCAGTCATGGACTTGGAGGAGTTAACTCTTAGCTGCACCAAATACAATTATTGAAGGCAAATGGAAGAGATTATTATGAGTACTAAGTGGTAAAATTACTATTTACCTCAGGATTGTTGTTAAAACAACGGATTAAGGCTCTAAATTCTCTTAAATCACCAATTTTTGTAGATGGGGCATGTGCATTTATGTAATTCACATCTTCATTGGCCACTCCAGCATCTGCTAATGCTTTCTCCATGCAAAGAACCATTCCGTCTCCTGGAATTTGGAGGCCCAAAAAAACAGAACAAATTGTCAGTTAAAAGAGTAGAAGACTATTGCAAACAGGAAGTTGAGTTCAAACTGTTTTTGTTTGTTTTGGTTATTACCATCAGGATGGGGCTGAGTCATGTGGTACGGATCAGTAACAAAGCTTCCACCCAGAAATTCGGCATAAATATTTGCACCCCTTCTCTGCCATGTTGAATATGACATGATAAAGGAAACCAGAATATAAGAATGTTTTTTCTGACATGACATGATATGTAAGAATTGTACCTTGGCATGTTCTAACTCCTCCAAAAGCAAAACCCCTGCTCCATCTCCTAACACAACTCCATCACGATCCTGATCAAAGGGTAAATTCATGTCCCAAATTAGGAAAAAGAAATTTAAGGAGTGTAAGATTAATAAACTAGAAAAGTTTGAAGGTTTACAGTGTCCCAAGGGCGTGAAGCTTTGGTCGGATCACAGTTCTGCCCCTTTGACAGAACTCTGCAAGATGCCAAACCTCCCAAAACTGCAACTCAAATTAAAAATTAGGAAAATTGGTAAAAATCTCAATAATAGTTTGGAAAAATATGTATAGTATATAAAAGGGTTTGGATATTATACGTATTGGATGAACTCCTGCATCAGAACCACCACAAAGCATCATATCCTGCCAAAATTGTGTCAAGTTATAGAGATAGAAGAACAACTTCAAATTTTTGGTCATGAGGGAAAGTTATCAATTGAAACAATCTTTTTTTGAGAAAATTTCAACTAAAGCTTGTAAGAGATATATAGAAGCGAGCTACTCACTGTCTGTCCGTCGAAAATATGACCAGCTGCACTAAGTATACAAGTGTTACTTGTAGCACAAGCTGCATTGACTACATAGTTTGGACCCATCCAACCCTGTAATTTGGCATCTAGTAAGGAACTAGCTAGAAAGCTGAATTCTAAGTTTTCAAGTATAATTCCCACAAGAAGATTTGAAGTATTATTATAGTGCTTTTACCAAATCAATTGCTAGAAATGCAGAACCCATGTTGTTTGCTGACAAAGGTATACTGAAAGGATTTGGCATCTTTGATGGAGTCATCATTGTAGTTAACCATTCCTGGAAAATCTGTTTGAAATTTACCAGAAATATAGTTAGAAATATCATCAAGAATAGAAGAGAAAAGTGCTGCTAGATTTCTTGAGTTTGTAATATGAAAAATGCACTGAATTTGCATGCTCAAAATTTGTAAAGGGGATTTTGCTAACTTTAATGCCATAAAATTATAAAGAGTACTTAAATTAATATTTACCCTCAAACCTCCAAATGAAGAGCCAATTACAATTCCACATCTAGTTTTATTGAGCTCCTTATTAACTTCATCTGTAATGCCACCATCTGCCAGAGCTTTTTTGCCAGCAGTAAGAAGGTAAAGCATAAACTTGTCTGCCCTTTTTGCAAGTTTTGATGAGACCCAACCATCTGCAGAAAAAGACTTGATCTCTCCACCAATTTTCTGCTCATATTCACCAAAGTTACTATAATAACATTAAGATAAAGTAAGTTGCTTGGACCAGAAGGAAGATGCATACCAATGGAAGCTGAGAACAGTCAAAATTTTCTATCTTGCTTATGCCACTAATACCTTGAAGAAGATTATCATAAAATGTATCATGGTCATGCCCAAGTGGGGTTGTAATTCCAATCCCTGTCACCACCACCCGCCGCTTCTGCCTTGGAACTCTTCTATGACTATCAGGTTGTGCAAAATTAGCCCTTGCTTGACCTAGAAGAAATCAGACCAAATGGTCAAGAAATTATAAACAGAACATAAACAAGTTAGAAATTAGAAATGCAAACCATTTTTACCTGGTCTGTTGGGAAGATTGAAATAAAACTTATGAGATTTTACATTTGGGGTTTTCCTGTTAGCCTTAATTGTATAGCTACCAACAAGCCATGATGAAGAATTAGCAGCCATGGAAGACAAGAAACCGATGAATATTGTAAATATATTAAGGGAAAGAGAGTTCAGATTTCAGAGTTGGTATGGAAGAGCTAAAATTTAAACTATGAAAAAGAAAAAAGAAAGTCAAATGAACTAAAACTTGATGGAGATTGCTATACATTAATTAAGTGCTGCAACAACAGCCTGTACTTTAAACCAAGCAATGAAAATGCAAGTCGCATGCAATGAGAGTTCATTACGTCGAGGCATAAAGAAAAGAACCCATAACTACCAAAAAAAGGACTAATATATCTACCAAAAAAGGAAGAAAAAAACCATATCTCAAATTAAAATTGCAATGAATGTTGTCTGGTTGTAATATTACTACAAGCAATGAATGTTTTCTGGTAGTAATATTACAAGCAATGAATGTTTAATAATTAGGAGTTCTTTAATTTGATTTACCTCAAAAAAAAGGAAAAAAATAAAATAAAAAGAGTTGTTTTGATTTGATTCAGTTTGAGTGTGCAACTCAAAAATCTTGAGTCTCTTGACTTGTGTTTAGGGTGCAACAATTTCATGCTCCAAATTTCAGTTAACCTCTTAAAAACATTGGCAATGGCATGATGTGCAACAATTTCATGTTCCAAATTTCCAAACCTAGACACTCATATAATTTATGATAACATTGAAGTTCGAGAATACAATTATTTCAACAGTTTTACTCCAATTTTAATTATATGTCGACGAAACATAATAATTTCATTAATTGGACCATACGTGCTTGACGGCTCATGCCTCATTGTGCATTTTTGTTTACTCTAATTTAGCAATCAATTGCTTTTAATTTATAATTGAAAATTAGGCATCTCCCATTTGTATTTTTTTTGGGCCAAAATCTCTCATTTGTTTGAAGTCTCAAAGTTCTAACTACCATGTATTTCAATCCAAACATTTTTTTTCATTATTTATTCAGGAGATTAGTGTTTTTTTATGTTTTAGTTTTATTATGGAATTAAGTTTTCCTGTGAGTTTTTTTCCCCAAACCGGTATAAACTTTCTTTACAAACAAAATAAATTAATATAATTAATATAACTATGGAACCGCAGGGTCAATTCCTTCCAAAAAAAAATGGATTATCCAAATTGAAACCCTAAAAAAACTGAAAATTAATAGCGGCCAAAAAAATTGAAAGCCTAAAAATTAATAGAGGCCATCGCCGAATGCCGCCGATGGCCAAGGCCCAAGCCCAAGTCCAAGTTGGGTTCAGCAGGGAAATCCGATAATACCCCTGCATGATATAATTTGCGTGAGCCACTCAAAAATCTTTACACAATGAACTCTGTCCCCCATAGCCAAATGAGTCGGAAAGTGCCACCTTAATGTCTGATTCTTCCTTTTTGGAGGTAAAGGATAAGAAACTTTTGCTTTCCTCAATCTATGACAAAAGGATAAGGGCTTAATTAATTATAGTATTTTTCTAAGAACTTGAATCTACGATTGATTGTATAATATAATATAATATTATATACGTATATATAGTTTGTTTGCTTTGATCAGGAATCACTGTGTAAGTTGTTTGTTTCTTTCCAGGATTCATGCTCGTGAAACCCTGTAAGCATGGCCCATGAATCATGACTAATGATATTTAAGTAGAAGAATACAAGAGATAATGAGAAGGGAACGATTTCTTCATTCCTTGCACATTTTTAATTTGGCCAAAAAAAAAAAAATTAGGCGATTTGGCACTGGGGCACTGGGCAGAGCAGAAAAAAACCAGATAATTAAATCACCCTTTATTTGGTGAAAAAGAAATCAAAGAATGCCAGTTTCTCCCTTTTAGTCTTGTTTCCCCATAAACAAATTGTTTTCAGAGCATAACCAAGGGAAAACTAGAAATTATTGCAGAGAATTTGCTCTATAATTCACATAATACAAGGATATTAATTTCTGGAGAGAAGAAGAGACTTTCTGCTCTCATAGCACAGGTATGCTTGTATCCGGATGAACAGCTTGATTTATATTTAATTATTTATATTCTCAACTTCAAATTTTTGCTCCCATCCCATGAGTCACTATTGACTGGTTTTTATGCCATTCAAGCACTTTTCTTCTGTTGTTCTGTCAATGGCTAAAATCTGACACTTGATTGAAAAATTCTCTTGGATGATTAGTAAGTTTAGTGTTCTTAGTATTACATGACATAACCCTACATGATCTCATATTATAAAAAACATACTTTTAGTTAGGCCTCAAACAGGGGAATTTCGCATCATATATCTAGCAAGAAAAATCTGCATAATTAGCTAACTCTTCTATAACTTATATTCAAGAAACATTGTTTAAATTTGTAGGATAATGGCAGTAGAGCCTGTTAATGTCGATGAATTTCGAGAATTAGCAAGGCAAGCTCTTCCCAAATCGTACTATGATTTCTTCACTGGAGGAGCAGAGGATGAATACACCTTAAAAGAAAACGAGGAAGCATTTCAGAGAATCATGTAATAATGCCTGAAATTGGTTAAATCTATGACTCTGAGACTCATAGCAAATAGGTTCCATTCCATTCCATCATTTTAACTGATTATATTATTATCTCTGACTTGTGATCAGTATTCAGCCTAGAATTCTGGTAGATGTGAGCACCATTGATTTAACTAGTACGATATTGGGTTACAGTATCTCAATGCCAGTTATGATTGCTCCAACTTCCAGGCATAAGCTGGCAAACCCTTTAGGTCTAATTAATTTCTCTACAATCAACTGATATTTTCAATTACTGATTTCAAACTTTTATTGACTATATAGCTGTTCCATTCATTTCCAGGAGAGATTGCCACAGCCAGAGCAGCATCTGCATGTAACACAATCATGGTATTAGTAATATTTATAAATTTATATATAAACTTTTAGTAATTACTTGCCTAGATGATAATGTTTTCATTTTCACCATTAATATTATTCTTGTTCCAGGTTTTGTCTATCTCATCTACCTGCTCTTTGGAGGAAGTAGCTGCCTGCTGTAATTCTGTTCGCTTCTTCCAATTATATGTATTTACCCTTGCCTGAGCTCTTTTCTTCTGTGTTCCTGGAAATATCATTGCTAGTAAAAATGGACTCTAATCTGGTTAATTTTCATTTTATTAGGTTTATAAGAGACGGGATATATCAGCAAAATTGGTAGAAAGAGCTGAAAAAAATGGGTACAAGGCTATTGTCCTAACTGGTGATGCTCCAAGACATGGTCGAAGAGAGGCAAACATTAAGAATAAGTAAATTATTAGAATTATCTCTTTCATTACATAATGAGGAATGTTATTTCTGATTTACTACAATTCATCCGAATAGCAATATGAAACATTGCTTCTAATTAACAAACCTCTGCAGGATCATTGTACCTCAACTCAAGAACCTGGAGGGTCTATTATCAACTAGTAATGTTGTAAATGTGAGTAGAATAGAGTCCCAACTCCCAATCCTGCAATTTGCATCAGTCTTTATGTTGGAAGGTTAAAAACATGTAGTAATACATTTTTCAGGATGGAGGTTCAAATTTAGATTCTCTGGCCAATTCGACCCGTGATCAGTCTTTATGTTGGAAGGTAATATGAGTTAAATCATCCAATTTATTTTGGTAATATGCTTCAGGATTTTTATTGCAGAACCTGGAAAACTGTCACTTATAGATATATGGTTTAAGCTTAGTTTGACAATATGTTTAACTTGACATTTTTCTACAGGACATTGGATGGTTGAAATCAATTACGAAATTGCCAATTCTGATCAAAGGGGTTCTCACTCATGAAGATGGTAAGGACGTAAGGTTGAGGCACCACCTTTAACTGTTAAAGCCGAGTTGAACATAACTGTTACTTAGCTATTTATAGGCCCTTGACCTTTTTAGCAGATTCCATTTAGGTTATGTTCCCTTAAATGTACTAAAACCAGAGAGTTTTAGTACTACTAAAAATAATACACTACTAAAGCATAGTTTTCATTTTGCTATTTACTGTATTTATGTCTTCACTCTTTCTTTTAGCTTTGGCTGCCAATTGAGCAGCTTTATGAAAATTTGTACTTCAACTTTCAGCAATAAAGGGTCTGGAAGTAGGTGTTGATGGAATTATTGTCTCCAATCACGGAGGTCGGCAGCTGGATTATTGTCCTCCCACCATTTCTGTCCTGGAAGAGGTGCTCTCTAATTTGAATAACATTTCTGTTCTTGTTCTTGGCAGTTGGCAGTTGGCAATTGCATCCGAACTATAAGATATTAAATGTGCCAACTGCCAACTTGATTAACCAAAAAATAATGGAAAGCTGCAGCATTAATGATTAACCAACAAAAGAATATGAACATAAGCGAACTGCTGACAAAATTTGGATTAGTAAATGAAAATTTCTCTATTCATACATATATATTTGTGCACAATGAGGTCACAGGTGGTTCAGGCTGTTGATGGAAAAGTTCCAGTTTTCCTTGATGGAGGAGTTCGACGAGGAACTGATGTTTTCAAGGCAATGGCTCTTGGTGCACAGGCTGTCCTAGTAACTACTTAATCCTCCATCAGTCATGTTTCAATCAACAAATAACTCCAATGTTTCATTTGGGGTTCATTTTTTCTCTCCCAAGAACATTCAACTTTAGGACATAAATCATGGAACTACAGAGCTTTTCCTTGATTCATTTCTGTTCTGTTCTGTTCTGTTATATTATTTCATTGAAAGAGTATTGATTCTGTTTTCTATATTGATGCTGTAGGTTGGAAGGCCAATTATGTATGGACTTGCAGCCAAAGGTGAATATGGAGTCAGAAGAGTCCTTGAAATGCTCAAGGATGAGCTTGAACTCACCATGGCCCTTTCTGGTTGTTCAAGTGTGAAGGAAATTACAAGGTTCCATGTCACAACCAAACATGATCATCAACTCCTCTCAATGCTTTAACATTTATTCCTAATTTCTGCCATGTTATGTCATAACTCATTGAATTGTTACAAAAACATATACATAGTACTACTTATATGACATTTGTTGAGAAGAAATTTCTCTTTTTCTTTTTTGAATTATAAAATTCATTCATTTTCTCTAATAAAAATGCGTTCACTTTTAAATTATTTTTAAATTCATTCATTTTCAAACAATTAAAGTTACAAACATCGTGACCGGTAAAAGGTTGAAAATGTTAGGATTTTCACCTTGTTGATTCAGTTTGTATTTGATTTGACCATTTTTCACTTCCCTATCTTACCTTAATAAATGTTCTAAACTGTATGATTTACCTTGTAAAATTAAACTTTATTACATCAAGCAAGTCTTCTACAATTTTGTTTTAAATTACATTAAGTCTTCTAAAATTATTACATCCAGTCAAGTAAAAAAAAAAAAAATCAAAAAGAGGAAAATAAAAAGAGCCAACCTACCTTGAAACCTTTTTGGGCCATTATCACTTTTCCCATTAGTAATTGCTAATAGTTTTCTTCTATGGCCCAAGAGACCTTTCTGGGCCCATCACATACACCAAGATTTGTACCGTTAAATAGCACTTTGAATTTTCAAATTCTTTTGTAAACAGACTCCAAAAATCAGCACAAAAAACCAGAATCATCAATGGCAATCTCTGACTCTGACCAAGAAAGCTCTGAAGATTACAGCGATGGATTTGAAGAAGAAGATTTCAGTAGTAACTATGGATCTGACCCGGATTACGATTCGGGTACTGACCCAAGTTTCAGCATTGATGAGGGCACTCGCGCCAAGTTCCAGAACTTTAAGTAAGTACGGCGAAATTCAATATACAGTTTAGTAGTTAGCTGGGTTTTTTTTTTTTTTTTTAATTTTAAAGATGTGATATAAAGCGATGGCTTTTTTAAAAAAGATTTCAACATTTTTTTTTTCTGGTTTCTATACTTGCATTTTTGCAGCGTTGCTAAGAATTCAAATTTGAGCGCTAAGAAAGAATCAGAAGAATTGGAGATAAATCTGGAAAAGGTTGATGAGAAAAGTTACGAGAATGTTCAGAAGATTATACAAATGGTTTTCCGTTTGATCTCAATAGAATGAAAATGAGTCATATATATTCCTTTTGTAATTAAACTAAATGGTTTTCCGTTTTCCGGTTGTTTGTTTTGGAAATGTCATTTTCTTATTAAAATGTTTGGCAGCTGGAAAGGTAGAGAAGCTGAAACTGGAACAATGTAAGGTTTATTTGAGGGAAAATGGACTTAGATTGAGTGGAAACAAGGATATACTGATTCAGCGCATAAAGGAGCATTTAGAGTAATCTCCAATCCATTTTCCTTCTTAGCATCATGATTTTTAGACTTGCTTAATTTTTCATTTTTAATCATTTTGTTATGAATTACAGGATTCTAAATGGAGGGGAGAAGAAGTATCCACCATCCAGCTTCGTATTGAACTGTAAAGGTACATTTTAGAGAGTATTTGAACCAGCTTCAAAATTAGGAAAATGCTTCATATCTGTTTGTATATTTTACCAGCTAAGGGGATTAAAATTTTGTACTATATGTATATATATCATTTTAATTACTTTTTTTATGCATAAGTTGGTCTATATTTGTCTCTACTATCTTCATAAACTTGTTCTGAAAACCAAAGGAATCTGATGCAGGTGATGCATGCACTGGTGATGTCGTTATGTTCGAGCAGAATGTTTATGAAATGTAAGTGTTAGGACCATTCATAGTTGTCCAAGAATAGGCAACAGAGTGGTTCATTCCTGAGTTAGAAAGTACTTTATAATATGCATATTACATTCAACTGTAAGACTATTATTTTCGTTTTCCAACTCCTTGGCTAATTATGCTCATTAAATTCTATATGGTGTTTGCCTTTCTTGTCTGTATACTATTTCTTTTTTTCAGGTTTAACATAGCATCCCGAAGTGCTAGTGGTCCTCCATGTGGTACTAGAATAGTTGCAGGCCGTATTGTCAAAGAAAGCTATGGTGCTGCCAAACAGCAACATACATTCACAGTGAGTCAATCAAAGCCATATAGTATAATTTAGAATAGACATGTTTACATGAAAAAGAGAATAACTAGTGGGCTAATATCCAGCTTAAATAACATTTTAAGGCAATAATCTGTGAATGAAGACATGCATTGAAGCTTGAAGGAATCTATAAATTTATATATACCTGATAGATTCCTGTTTTTCGGTGTGGTGTTTTTCCATCTTATTCATGGTTATGTGTAGCAATCACCAAAAAAACTATCAGGTCTAGCGTACTTTGGTTGCTTTCTCTGTTAGTTCAATAGAAGAAGATAGTGGGGAAGCAAGATTCCTTTCAGTGTTTCTCACAGTTTTGGTTAATTTAACCTATTTTCGCAATTAACTTTCAGTTCTGTTATTTTTAAGGGCTAATCAGTGTTTATCCTACCACTGCATGGAAAAGATAAGCAATTTTCTATGACCCTGTAAGAGTATGAGATATTAGCCTCAAAGCTAAGGTAGTAGTTAATATAATATCTTGGCTCATGTGATCAGATAGAAGTCCTCTGGAGCAAAGGCGAGAAACCACGTCCTCCACTTCATCCCCTCCTAATTAAGGGTCGAAACCTTTACAAACTTAAGACTTTGAGACAGGTTTGAGTCATTTTATTGTTTTGGTCTTCAGATTTCTGAATTTTGCTGAACAGAATGCTAATTATCTGTACTAATTCATTCAGAGGTGGGAGGATGAAGGGGAGAGGCAAAAAGTTTTGCTGGAAAAGCACTCAAGAGGTTCGCTTGCTAGATCAGATAGAGAAGTGCGGATTCAGGAAAAGGAAAAGAGAAAAATGCTCAGAACAAATAGGTAAATTGGTTATGATTGCACTTCAAATTTAGTTTATAGTGATGTTAAGTATGCTTGCTTGGAATCTCATTTTAGTTACTCTGCATCATGCATAGGATCCTGAAAAGGGAAGAGAGCAACAAGAATCAATCCCAGTTTAGAAAAACAAGAACAGAAATTCGATTCAACTGCCAGGTTTATCTAGGGATTCTGGACTAGTAGCACCCCCGCATCAACAATCAGGCTTAACTGATGTAGAAGCACAAGTAGCATGCAAAACTCATGGATCAGAATCACTCTTTGATTTAGAGCATCAAAATGTTCACATATGGAATTCGATTGTGAGCAGCGGCATTCCAGAGGTTCAGCTTCAAAAAGGTGATAAATTTCACATCAACCATAGGCAAACTAACTTCCATGACAGATACCAGAATTCCATCAATGAAAAATCCATGACAAGTGGAATGAGTAAGTTGCCTGAAAGGAATTATCAACTGGGCAGTGGCATTCCGGAGGTTGAACTTCGAAAGGGTGATAAATTTCACAACTATAGACCGACTGACTTCCATAGGAACAAATACCAGAATCCTCCTATCAATGGCACAAGTGGAATGAGTAAGTGGCCTGAGATTAGTCATAGACACCAGCAAGCTATGAACCATGGTCATCCAGCAACTAAGCCACAGAGACAAGGCTTCCTCACACAACAGCTCTGCCGATATTATACGCAAGGACGATGCTATTATGGTGAAAACTGCAAATTTTTGCATGAAGCAAGGGAGGTGCAGGGAGCAAGGGAAAGGAGATACCAGAGGTAATGGAAGTTAGAAAAATTGCCAGGCAACCTTAAAATTTAGAGTGGTGTGAGCACTAATCCACACTTTTAATGGGTTTCGTGGAATTCTCAATATCTACATTTGATCTTAGCCAAAAGGCCGAGAGAGGTATAATTCTCAGTATCTGTACAACAGTCAACAGAGTAACTGAGCTTTTTGTCAGTTCAATTTGGTGTATGCTATATATCAATGCCTCTTGCGTTGCAATGCAATTTTATTCGAAGAAGTTGGTGAAGATATATGATTGAATATTTGTTTCCACATTCTTATACATTGATCCAGGAAGTACTAGTCTATGAATTGCTTATCTAAATGATTGATAATTTGCGTTTTGATTTGAAGGAATATCTTCATGATGAGGCATTTCTTTTGCAGAGATTGCAGTTCAATTGTTGATATTGGTGGCAATAGTGTCAATAATAAGACCATGGCATAAATGTCAGTTTAGGTGTCGAATTCATCATGTTTATTTATTTTTTTTAAAAGGACACAATAAGATGAGTTCAAGTGTTTAACTCAAAATTTCTTATATTGAGAGTAACATGTTTGGTCGTTTCTGATAAATGGTACCTGGTAGTTACTGTCAGTATCAATTCGATGCTGTTCATAATTTGGTAAGTTGTTTAGGAATAACAATTACGTAAATGTTATTTTAAGTTTTGATCTGCTATATTACCAAGGAAAGTTTCCAATACTGATATAATTTAATCAAATTTTGCAAACCTAAACTTGTTTCCAGATACTAACATGATTACACATGAGATAAGGTTGTCTTAGTATGAGTTTTTGACCAAAGCATCGTGGTTTTTAAAAATAATTTCTATACCATTATACTTTTAAAATTAATTCCCATTCCCTTGTATTTCTTGCCACATCCCATCATATCCTTGCCACATCATATTTTCTAATTATTTTAAACAAATAAATACTTTAAAAACTTAAAGCATATTACCATTATTCTCTATTATCGACTGCATCGATTCTTTCTTGGTCTAATTTCTTGTTTCTTATAAACAAAAAATCATCAAAATTGAAAATGAAGATGAGCAAGAAAAATAGGAAAAATGAGGATCAATGGACTAATAAATTGTAGAATCCTTTCCAAGTGCTTGATGTGTCAGCCGATTTTTAACAGGGTAATATCTCTTCTATTCCTCTGGATGCAAAATACTAATTAATAGACACTAGGAGTTTGTTGAAATATGCCGGTAGACTAGGTTGTGCTTTACTTCCTCATTGTTTAGAGTGCTCAAGATATAGTCCCAATTTTTATTTGATCCCATGGGAAAAACATGATATAATGTTGAAAAAATGAATAGTTAAAAAAAGAGTCATTAAAATTTGTAGGCTAAAATCTCAATTAGGGTCCTAAAATTTGTCAAAAGGGTCAAATAAGTGCCCAAACTATGAAAATGTCAAATTAGTGCCTGAACTTTTCGATTTGGGGCAATTCAGTCAAAAATGTTAGATTATAAGTATGTTAAATGTAAATAATCCAACAAATTTTGGATTGAATTGACCCAAATCGAAAAGTTCAAGCACTAATTTGACCTTTTCATAGTTTGGGCACTTATTTGACCCTTTTGGCAAAGTTCATGGCCCTAATTGAGATTTTAGCCAAATTTGTAATAGTAATCAGTATTTGGAATTTGGAATTGGGAGATTTCGCGCAAAGCAAAGTGTAAAGAATTAGAATTTGGAATTGAGAGATTCGGTGGAAGGAAAAGTGTAAAGGGAGGCTGAAGGAGAGACCAAGAAAGAATCAAGACGGCAAAGGATGACGGAGATAAGAAATTAGGATTGACGGTGATTTGTTTAGGTCTTAGGTTTTTTTTTTTTGGAGTTTAGGCCTTAGGGTAAGATGATTTTTTTTTAATAATTATTTGGTTTTAAGAAATTAAAAAATATGATGTGGCAATAACATGGTGAGGATGTGGAAAGATATTGAGAATTAATTTTGAAAGTACAATAGTTTGGGAATTGTTTTTAAAAACCACAAGGGTTTGGTCAAAAACTCAACTGCTAGGTGTACCCTGAGGTCTTGGGTCTCACGGGATGTGAGTTTAGTTTGTAATTTGTGAATTTGGTAGGTAGATGGTTTATTTATGATAGTTTCTTCGTTTGAGTTTTTTTTTTTTGGAATGAAGTCAAGGCATTTATTTATCAAATGGTATCCGCGTTACAAATAGAGGATGGTAAAGATCCCTTCCAAACTCTCTGCTCCCCTAGATTACACTTCAGTTTAGCTATACTATGAGCTAAACCATTAGCCTCTCTTTTAACAAAATTAAATGAGATAGACTCAAAATTAGAAATCATGTACTGATATCATAGATTAAAGAAGCTTCTTGCCAAAGATACTCCCTGCCTTTGCGAATTTCTTCAATAGCTCCCATCGAATCTGACTCAACCAGTAGAGAAGAAATACCATGCTAATTCCAGGCCAAAAAGCACAGCAGCTACCTCGGCTTGTAATACTGACAAAACATTGTCGATGCTAGTTTCGCCCGCCAGAGTGACCTCTCCCAAGCTATTGCGAAACACCACACCCAAACTTGCTTCTTCTTTCTTTAAATGAACAGCCGAATCACAATTGAGCTTAACATAATTTGAAGGTGGAGGAGACCAAATGTGAGAGTGAGAGACATGCAGCACCCGACTTTCACCATGAACATTATTAAGATTAGCTTCAAATTCCTTCACAAATGTTCTGATCTGTCCCACTATATTCCCAGCCATAAAGCATTTGTCTTCATGCAGACACAAATTTCTATTGAACCAAAGATACCAAAGAGTGCAAAGAACTAGTTCGAGATCCCCTTTTTGCTTAGCATAAACCACAAAATTCAAACCGAAATCGTCAGAATCAATCCATTCCTCTACAAAACCAAGTACCCATGCAACAACTTCCTTCCATACAGTACTTGCCATTGTACAATAAAAGAAGATATGCCGCAAAGTCTCACCAGGCAGTCCACAAACACAACATATGTCAACTACATCCATATGCCTAGCTTTTAAAATAGATCGAAGAGGAAGAAAACCATGTAATAAACGCCAAGCAAAAAATTTAACCTTGGGGATTACCTTTGAAGTCCATACTAGTCTCCACACTGGGTTCCTCAACTCCATATCAGAAATCTCCCTATCCAAACAGGCTCTAGCAACATGATATGCCGACTTGACCGTGAAGGCTCCAAGTCGCGACTCCACCCAAATTAGTTTGTCCTCAATTCTCCTCTTGCTCAATCGAATCTCTATAATAGCTTCAGCCACAACATCATCAAACATCTCAAAGAGGAGCTCTTCTTTCCAAAACCTTCCCTATTGGTCAATCAAATCTGCAACATATTTAAAAGGAAACCGACCTTGTGGTTGATGGATAGTCATTGGCCGTCCTTGATATATCGTTGGGATCCAACAATCATCCATAATTTTCACCGATAATCCATCACCGATGCGCTATCCACTGCCTCCCTGTAATACCACCCTTCCCTCCAAAATACTTCTCCAAACATAGGAAGGATTAGAGCTTAAACATGCCTCCAAAAAAGAGCAATTGGGAAAATATTTAGCTTTGAATACTCGGTAACATAAAGTCTGAGTATTGTGTAGAAATCTCCACCCTTGTTTAGCAAGAAAAGCTAAACTAAAGGCTTCAAAGTCACAAAAACCTAGCCCACCATCCATCTTTGAGGTACACAGACTCTCCCAATTTGCCCAATGAATGCCTCGATCATCCTTTCCATGGCGCCACCAAAATTTTGCCAACACCATATTGAGTTCATGGACAAAAATTTTTGGGAAAAGGAAACAACTCATGGCATATACAGGGATAACTTGGGCTACAGCTTGGATAAGCACTCCTCTACCAGCAACTGATAACAATTTACCTTTCCAGGACTTAACCCTCCGCCAATTCCTATCTTTAATATGCTGGAAATGAAGTCTCTTCTCCCTACCAATCAGAATCGGCAACCCCAGGTATTTGTCTCCAGCTAACATTCGATTAACTCCAAGATGCTGTTTAATCGCTTTCCTTTGAACCATATCTGTATCATTACTAAAGTAAATAGCAGATTTATCAATATTAACAAATTGCGCCGATGCAGCTTCATATTGCCGTAGAAGATCCAAAATATTGTTGGCTTCATTAATAGTAGCTCTCGCAAACAATAAACTGTCATCTGCAAAGAGTAAGTGGGTAACACGTGGAGCACCTCGACGAACCGCCACACCTTGAATAACTCCTTGTGTATCTGCAAAATTCAACAGAGATGATAGGCCCTCCACACATAACAAAAATAAATACGGTGAAATAGGATCACCTTGCCGGATTCCACGTGATGGCCTAATGTTTCCACATTCTTTGCCATTAACTACAACCGAATAGGATACAGTTCGCACACAAGTCATAACAAGTGAAATCCAAGGATTCGGAAAACCCATAGTCCGCATAACATTCTCCAAATAGTCCCATTCAACTCTGTCATAGGCCTTACTCATATCAAGCTTCAAGGCCATAAAACCATCCCTCCCACACTTTTTACTCTTCAGCTTATGAACCGTCTCATAGGCCACCAATGCATTATCAAAAATCAATCTCCCTGGAACAAATGCACTTTGATTCTCACTTATGATCTCTGGTATGATCTGTTTCAACCGATTTGCCAACACTTTAGACACGATTTTATACAGTACATTACATAAACTAATCGGTCTAAATTCAGCAGGGGTCGTAGGCTTTTTAATTTTTGGGATCAAAACAATATTTGTGGCATTCAATTCCTGTCTCCATTCAATCAAATTAACTATGGATCCTCGATTTAAAAGGTGAATTTAGCATCTTATTCTTGACTGACAACTGATATAGGTTTCCCAACATGTATTTTAGATAAGAGGCCGATTAAAGCTGCATTTATCCCTTTTATTCTTTCAGCAATTGATTACTTTCTTAGGGCTTAAAGATCACTTGAGAACAAAGCATTAAGAACAGTTAATTTACACACATTCCTACAAAGTAGAACCATACGAAGAGAAATTTCTCGCCCTCCGGTAGACAAATACCCATTAAGCAGCGATTAAACAAACCTAATTTGCTACATACAATCATTCTAAACTTGATCTAGCCATAGATCTTCCTCTTACATCGTTAGTGGCCACATAACTCAAATAAGATTCAGAATCATAAAATTAAAACAGGGTTTTGACTACTATCATCAAGAACTTAACACAAAATTATAAGTATAGAAATCTCACCATAATCAATTGATTGAATTCACCAAAGAATCAGAAGTATTAAGGATTTAGCTACTCATGGACTTAGGAAAATCCATGAGAGGCATAAGAATACTTACAGAGATAGGGAGGAATGATTTCTCCCCCTTGAAACCCTAGGGACGTCACACCCCTCTATGACTAGAGAGGGTGTCGACTTCTCCCTCTTCTAAAACTAGAGAAAAACCTAAAAACTAAAGAAAGGTAGAAAAGGAGAATTATCTAAAATTTGTGATGTGTAAAGTTGTGTGATTTGTGATACAAGAGGTGGTTATTTATAGTGGAGGATAAGTGTAGGACGGTTTAGCCATGACTTGGTCTCCAAGTTGGATTAGGTGTCATCCTAGAGTAGAATCCAAGTCAAAAGACTATTCTAGAATTTTCTGGAATTGTGCAGGAACTTCAACTTGATTTTTGGGCTTGAAGATGGCAGATCTGGGTTTTTCACTTCAAAAGAAAGTTGTAGAGCTCGGAGTTAGCTTTCCAACGGCTACTCATGGGCTTAAAACAGACATCTGAGCAGAAAGTTATGGCCTTTCTACGAAGACTGCGCTGAAACCGGGCCTATATCGCAAATCTGCGGGATTTGGATATTCTTTTGGATATTAGGCCTACAATTGGATATTCTTTTTCTGTTATTGTCAATGGTGATGTGACTGATGAATTTAACCCTGAGAGAGGGCTGCGACAAGGGGACCCGTTGTCGCCATACTTGTTTCTGATGTGTACCGAAGGATTATCTGCTCTTTTGTCAAAAGGGAAGGAGGATGGGCTGCTTAGTGGTGTCTCTGCTAGCCAACATGGGCCACGAGTGAGTCACTTGTTTTTTGCTGATGACAGCTTGCTTTTTAGAAAAGCAAATTTAGCTGAGAGCAAGCAGGTGATGGATTACTTGAAGATTTATGAGAAATGCTCGGGGTGAAAAGATCAATTTTGAAAAAACAATTGTCTTGTTTAGTAGCAACACGAAAGCTTCTAATAGAGATGATGTAAAGGGGGATTTTTGCAGTGGAGGAACATAGCATCATAGAGAAGTATTTAGGTTTACCTACCTTTGTTGGGCGAAATAAGAAGAGCACCTTTAATTGGATAAAAAGAGAGAATAGCAAAGAAAATAGCAAGTTGGAATACAAGATGGTTGTCTCAAGGAGGGCGTGAAGTCATGATCAAATCCGTTTTACAGGCTATACCTACATATGCTATGAATGTATTTGCATTTCCTCAAAATTTTTGCAAAGATATTGATAGCATGCTTAGTCGTTTCTGGTGGAAGCAAAATATATATAAGAGGCCTGTTTACTGGATCGCATGGAAAAAACTTTGTAAAGCTAAAGATTTTGGGGGTCTTGGCTTTCGAGATATAGAGTCCTTTAATTTAGCTCTTCTTGCTAAGCAGGGATGGCGGCTTATACACAATCCTGATAGTTTGATTGCAAGAATCCTCAAAGCACGATATTACCCGAGAGCTTCGTTCATGGAGGCAAATATAGGTTGGAGACCTTCCTTTACTTGGCGTAGTATTATGAAAGGGAGGGAGTTACTTCAACATGGTCTGCGATGGAGGATAGGTGATGGCCGAAGTGTGAAAATTCTTCAACATAGATGGGTACCAAAAGTGCCTAATTTCATTCCACAATCGGGTCGAGGACGGTTTGAGGATGATCAATTGGTGTCGGAATTAATGAATGAGGAAGGAAATGGTTGGGATTATGAAGCTGTAACGGATAATTTTGAGAGATTGGAGGCCGAGGCTATCTTGCATATTCCTTTAAGTTCACGATTGCAGCAGGATGTATTGGTATGGCACTTTGATAATAAGGGCCAATATACCTCAAGGAGTGGGTATCGTGTTCTCCAAAGTCTGCATGATGATGAAGGAACCATGAACATGGATGATATGGAGTCGGACAAAATTGATCTAAGGGAAATTTGGAATGCAATTGTTCCACCAAAAGTCCGAATATTTTCTTGGAGATTGTTTCATGAGTCTTTACCGGTCTTGGATAATCTTCATAAAAGGGGTTTGGATGTGGATCCTATTTGTCCAAGATGTAAACAAGAGTTGGAGACATGTTTCCATGCCACTAAGGAGTGTGTTTTTGCAGCTGATGTATGGTCCTATATATGGAATTTCTTTATTCATGATGAATCCTTAAATCATGATAAGGATGAGGAATGGATAAAGGAAAACCTTGCCTCTAATTCTGACTGGTACCAGATTGTTTTGGTGACGGCATGGGCGGTTTGGGGTGCTCGAAATGCAGCTGTGTTCGAGGAGAAGATCATCCCAGCTTTTGAAACTGCCTCTTCTGTGTATTCTTATGTCAAGGAATTTACACGTTGTCAAGCTATTCTGGAGATCCCTGTTACCAATTTTCCACAATAGTGGCAGCCTCCTTTGAATGAACTGATCAAAATAAATTTTGATGGAGGTTTAGATGTCTCACGAGATTTTGGTAGTTATGGGATAATAGCACGAAACTCAGAAGGTCTGCCGCTCGGTGCATGTGCTGGAAGGGTTCGGTTTATTAGTGATGTTTTTGCTGTAGAAAGTCTTGCGATGGTTAGAGCCTTACGATGGGCGCATGAGATGGGTTTTAGGAGGATTATCATAGAGGGTGATGCTTTGAGCATAATTCGAAGGATTAACTCTCCACATGATGATTACTTACCCATTGGAGCCTATATTGCAGATGCCAAAGGACTTCGAATGCACTTCCATCACTGTTGTTTTCAACATGTTCTCGAAATTGCAACTTAGTTGCCCATGAGCTTGCTCAATATGGTTTATCATTAAGTGAAGAAGCTGTATGGATAGAGGATATGCCATCTTGGTTGCATAATTCTCTACAAACGGATTGTAACATTTCTTTGTCTTAATGAATTTGAGCAACTTTTATCTAAAAAAAAAACTCCAATTATAGGTTTATATGGGCTGAGTATATTCACATATAAATAATCCAAAAATCCTCAACTTCAGGGCTTCTTCTGGGCTTGGCTTCAATCCTTTGCAAATAAGCTCCAAATCTTCAATTTTTACTTCTTGAATTAATTCTTCAATTGTCTTAAAATCTTCAAAATATCTTCAAACACGAACTTCGCATCTTCAAATCTTCATTCCAAATGGCTAAATCCATATTTGAGTAAAAAGTCTCCAAAAATAGCTCCAAAAAGAGTGAAAAACAATAAGTTTTCACTTTTCTTGTCTTCAAGACCTAAAAACACAAATACTAACAAAATAGGGTAAAAACACATATAAAAATAGCAAAAAGTATATAAAAATAGCTATAAAAATATGCATAATTTGAGCTCGATCATAAAGGTTGAATTTTATTCAAATATGAAGGGCTACAAGTATCAGCCGTTGGTTTTATCAGTTGCGGAAGAAGGAGACCATGAATGGGAATCTCGCTTGACGTCAGATATTCTCAGGGTCGTCATTTTTTGAAGATTTCGATAATGAGAAGAAAATTTATACTCTGGTTTCAATTGATGATCCCCTACCTGTGCAGGTGCGCACAGGCACTTTGAAGCATAGATCTCCACCTTCGAAGTATTCTTCCATGTCTGGACTATTTTGGTTTGTCTGACCTATTTTTGCCCCTAACCTTATAGATCTTTATCTTCCCAACACCACCCATACCACGTCTTGTCTTGTCTAATTTACATCGACACCACTGCTGCCAGTAGATATAACACAGTGAGAATCAAGAGATAAACTTAAAAACAATAGAATCAAATTGGGTAAAAGAAGTCAGAACCAACAGAGCATTAGATATTTACCAATGAGCAGAAGCGGCGATTGAAGTTGTATTGAAATAATACGGCATGCGAATTTTAACAGCATGTTTGGTCCGCTGTAAGTAATTGAGAGGGAATGAAAAGCCAATTCGAAAGGAAAAGAATTGGGTAGTAATTGATTTTCAATAGTTTGGTTCACTTGAATGGAAAAATAATATGAATATTACCGAAGATTTTTTTTTTTGCCCTGAGAAGATGTTTGGTTGGAGACAATCTAAAATCTAAAACACATATAATGATTTAATTGGGGGATGACACCTGTTCCCCCAATAGCCACCTAAAAAGGATTATTTATGCAATAACTCTCAAACTTTTCAACTTTATGCTTTTAAGTCCTAATATTTTTTATAAACCCTTCAATTTAATTTATTTTACGTTAAGGCCCTTGAACATTTACCTTTTAATGCACTTTCATCCTCAAACTTTTTATTTTATACAGTTTGGTCCTTTAATTTTATTTCTTTTATTTCAGTTCAGATAATGTTCGAAATAGAATACTTCATTTCGGTTAATGTTTTACAAAAATAGTTTTCAGTTCATTCGGTTAATAATAATTCGATTCGGGTAACATTTTTTCTGTTAGTCTTTAAATTTGTGAGTGTGAAAATTGTTATGTGTACAAATGATAGAGAGGTGTTGTCACAATGGAGCGTGACTTGAGTATTTTCTTGTTGAATAAATGAATAAGTAGGAAATAAGTACCAAAGTACCAGTTTGCCCTTGGTCTTCTTCTCCTTTACACGTATATCTCTTCTCATCACGATATTTATTGTTCTGTTTTTGCCGCGATTGATTGCTGTTATAATTTATAACTCCCATTTAGCTTTTTGAGCTGTTGATCAACCAAAGAATACTGTCAAATTTTCAACTTCTTTTTCTTTTATCACAAACCTCATCCATCATTTCAATGCCTCCCAAAGCTCTCTCTTTCTCTCTTCCTTCGATCTTTGTTATGATTTGAATTTAAGCTTCTTTGTCTTCTTTCGTGTTAAAGACCCAAAAAGAAAATATATATGATGACCTTAAATATGATTTTGAAATTAGGTGATTTGGCAAGAATGATGATCGGATCTACTTATTGCCGTTAACTATTCCAATACTGTGAACAAGTTGATGGTGGCACCGGCCAAAGATAAAGAAA
Source organism: Corchorus capsularis (assembly GCA_001974805.1). Lineage (NCBI taxonomy): Eukaryota > Viridiplantae > Streptophyta > Magnoliopsida > Malvales > Malvaceae > Corchorus > Corchorus capsularis. The sequence continues at coordinate 8,275 of AWWV01011791.1, read as the reverse complement.
CTGGGCAATAATTTATTTCTCATATGTATATTTGGATAATGTTGGAATTAAGCTAAAAACATAAGGACATAAACTTCATAAAAATAATGGCTCAATTCGGTAGAACTCGTAATTGTCAATTCTTTGGGTCTGGTGCTGATTTGGAATTACGTTGCATCACGTAATTAAGGTGTATTTGCAATTCCGAGGAACGAGCAATTCAGTGAACCAAACCCATGAATTATGAGACGTGCTAAATTGGGGCGAAATGAATTGACAATTCCTCCGAACCAAACACGCTGTTAGGGTTTGGGTTAGAGACATAACACAAAGCCATGATTATAAAGGATTAGATGCCGCTATGGGACACGAAACTATGTCGTTTGATAGTAAGACCAAATCAAGGGATTTATTTTTTCTTTTAAAATGGAAATACATTGATGTGTAATATTTTGTTTAATTGTCATTCAAAAATCATTATAAGTAGACTTTTTAATAAAAAAAAACAAAAGATAAAGACTAACTTAAATTAAAACCCCGAGGGAAAGCAACACCCCGGCTATCTGTTTGGAACACGTCCATAACTTGTTGAGGATGAGCATTGTAAACTTCAAAGTTAGCATCCAGGTCACAACCCATCTTTGAAAGTTTATCAGCATAAAAATTCCCCTCACGAAGAGTATGTTTGCAATGACACTGTCATTCCTAGCTCAACATCTACTTAATGTCCATCAGCAAAGCTCCCAAGGGATGAAACTCAATTTTAACTGAAAGGAGAAGATTAAGAACAACCTTCGCATCAGCTTCAAAAATAATTGCATGAAAGCCCTCGCACCATGCTAATTGCAAGCCTAGACGCAGAGCATGCAGTTCCGGTGCAACATTTGAACACATCCCAAGATGAGCAGCAAAACCAACAAGCCAGTTCTTGTCGATTTTCTAATCACCCCCAGCTCCAGCAATACCCGAATTTCCCCTAGCTGCTCCATCAGTATTAAGTTTAACAACCTCCTCCAAAGGACCTCTCTAGTAGTGCCTGTAATATTAGATAGAATAGTTTCCAAGAAAACAACATCGTCTGGTTCAAAGACCAACCTGCACCTAGAAGTCCATATTAGATAGAATAGTTTCCAAGGAAACAACACCTTCCTCCTCAGCATGGCAAATAGAGCAAGTTGCTGATGGGGAAAGACCCCAAGAATGCCGCAAACCATTCATAACAATACGACCCCTCCAAACCAGCCATAGAAAGAAAATCCATCGTATGAGAATTTACAGTTTCTAGATACGATCATAACCACACGGCTCCTCAAGATCAAATGTCTCCTTTAGTATAGACAAGTAAGCATATCGGGTAGAAAAAACAACATTTAAAGTGGCACCCCAAACATACATATCCATCATGTTCACAACTTTAGGCAATATAGGGGCGGATCCTCATAAGGCTTTAGGGAGGCATTGGCCCCCCAGAATTGGAAATTTTGCTTTATTAACCACCTATATTTCTAAACATTTCTATATAAACACATTGAACCAAAATAATTTTATTCGAATTGATTAATGGCATCTATTTTTCCTACTTTCGAAACTGGGCCCAGTGTAGTTACGGAGTTTGGTTTTGATGGGGACCGTTTTCTCATGCAGGCCCATAATGAACAAAGATATCTATCTGACTTGTGGATTGATACTGTTTATACCACAATTTACATTTTGGGTAAAATGGTAAATGCACATGTTGGTACACAATGAAGGGCCAAGATTCAATTTCTTAAGTCCTATAGATGGTTGGATTTAATCCACCTTAGTCTTTAGGCCAAAGTCAATTAGGAAAAAGATTGATTTTTTTATTTAAAAACCTTAATTTCTCATAATTTTATTAATTAAATTATGAAAATTAAGTAAATTATACTGAAAACATATTTGGGCCGCCCCATTTACCATATAAATTGGGTCAGGCCGGCCCATGCTCTTAAATCCGGATTTAAGCCCTCCCGGGATAAACTTTTCATAGTTTTTCAATTAAGGACAAGGGAATTAGGGCTTCAAAATTGAAGATGAAGATGGACGAATTTGGGGTTATGTCCTTTATTAAAGTTGTTCAGAATATCATGAAGAACACTCTGTTCAAATTTCAGCTCAATCTGAGCTCGGAAGTAAACTTACATTTTTTGCAATTAAGGACAAAATCCAATCCCGGGACAATTTTTGTATGGCAGTTTCACATTGGTTTTCATGCAATATAAATGTTGTATGGAGAAATTGAGCCATGTTCGACCATTTTCATAACTTTTCAATTTTTATTCAATTAAGGACAATATGGCTATTTGACCTCGGTTTAAGCCATTGCCTTGGTTGATTTTTCATGATTTTGATAAATGATCATAGTGACATGTTATGTAACATGATTTCATGTTCAATTGGTGAAGTGCAAAGTTCCATGGAATTCGGAGACAATCTCAGCACCATTTGGCCTCTCCGCACTTGGTTTTCCACCCCTGCTTGCTGCACCGAGACTTAGGATTTAATTAATTTCGAATTTTAGCAATTAAATGTGATAATTATCACATTTTTATCACATTTAAAGGGTAAAAAATGTGCTGAATTAATGGCTGGCTGAATTGGTTAGGATTTCCTTGATTTATGGGATTTGTATCAGAATTTGAATTCAGAGGATCAGAATGAATCAGGAGGGAACCAATCTCGACCGTTGGATCAATTTAACCCTAGCCAGCCGTCCCCTATATAAAGGAGGCAGCCTCCAACGTTTAAAAGGACCAGAACCACTCTCACAACAGCCAATCTCAGACTAAACAACAACTTTAAATAACTCTCCTGCAGAGAAAACAACATTCAAGCTCCGTGCTTTCAATCTTTCAAGCCCTTGGCTTTCAAATCTCTCTTGTGAATCAAGTTCCACACTTGATATTTATTTTTATTAATCTTGTCAACCTTGTTTTTACAAGTTTCTTCTTGTATTTACATGCTTGTTGCAATCAATCAACAACTCTATGTCATCACTCTCATTCAAATCAAGAAAATAACCTTTTTTACAACATTTACTTTGTTTTCTGAGTCTAGAATCAATGATTTAAACACGTTTGTGTGACTTTTATTCATGATCTACAACTCGTTTGATTATTTTTATGTTGCTGCACTCAAAGCAGACCTTTCATTTTCACTGCACTATTTATTCAGTTTTTACAACAAAAATGAATATTTATTTTCCTCGCTTCCTTTTATCAATTTCTGGACAAAATTGATTGGCACACTCGATACCCTTTCATCAAGATCTCCAAAGAGATTTTTTGGCGTGAACAGATACATTGCTTTAATCGATGTGGATTGATTAGGAAGAAACAAAACCTTTTCCCTTTATGAGGTTTCCCTTTATGAGGTGACAGAGTTTGGAAAATTCGAAGGAAGCAATTCACAATTTAAGACCAAATTCTCTAAAATCGGTTTTGTTTTCTTGTTCCAAAATAAAGATGTCATTTTCACTTTTCCATTGCAAAATGCAACTAGGAATGTAAAACACTAGTAGATTTTTCAACGATACCAGTTCACTTGATATTTTGAAAAATTCTTGCACTCAATCTGCTCTCCCTTCACATATCAAAGGTTTAGGGGAGTCTTTCTGCTTTCATAGGTATGTTTTCAGAACATCAGCTTTCATTTAATCATCTTATGGATCAGCATGCAACTAACGGTAAAAGAGAGCATATTCTGAGATCCTACAATTGCAAGGTGTGGCTTCATAATAGAGAGACACGTCTCCCCCTTCCCTCTCAAGATAAACTAACGGTAAAAGTCTTCTTACAATTCCGTTAAGCTTTTATTTTTGCAGTTTTGTTTTATTTATTCCCTAGCTTTTCACATGACATGCTCTTAATATTGCCTTTTTTTTTCACTTCCCAAATTTGATATTTCCATCAAAAAAATAATATACTATCAGCTCTACCTTATAATTATTATTATTATAATAAAGTAAGTAAAAAAAAATTATTATTATTATAAAGTAAGTAAAACCCAAACCCATTAAAAGGCTTAGCTTCACCTTAAAATGACTTTTTTTTTTAATGGGTTAACGTTTTATGGGGCTGGCCTATAATTAACAAATATATATATATCTCACTTATAATTAGTGATCATAATTGAACCGAGTTTGGCTCGAATCCACGGGACAGTACATAGAAGCAGCAGACAAACATTCACAGATTAAGCCATTTATATACTACATATTATCTAAATAAACATGTGAAAATTATTAAAAGATCCCTACCCCGGATTAATGAGGACCGAGAGAATTAATTTTTTTTATCTTTTCCCATTTGACCGATTACTTAAATGTTCTAACTTTTGATTCTTGAGATAGATTAAATAACTTTTGATTCTCAATTGACTTTAATAGAGTAGTGAAATTACTAAAAGATCCCTACCCAGGATTAATGATGAGCTGGAGAACTAATCTTTTTCGTCTTTACCTACTTGGCAGATTACTTAAATGTCCTAACTTTTTATTCTTAAGGGGATTAAATATCTTAATTTATTATTATTATTATTATTATTATTATTATTATTATTATTATATATACTAAATGTTAATTGAAAGACCCAGGGAATTTACCAAAGGCCCCTTTTGAGGATCGATGAGGAGGCTCCATTTGAACTTTTTTTGTCATTTTCTGTCTTTTCTCACTTGCCAAATTACTAAGAAGACCCTAGGTTAGTTTATAGCCAGTTCTTGCCCTTAAGCCCTTTTTTGTAATTATCCTTTCCTTTCACATAAATGTTATAGTAAATCCTATCCATAAAGTGTTAGAATTGTAACCTCTTTTCAGGTCTTTCATGTCCATATGAAGAAGAGAGTAAATTTAGTTTTTGTTTAAGTGCTACACACGTTAGAGGAGGAAACAAAAATTGAAGCTATTGCACCTATCCATGTACAAACTAATATTTACTATTTATTGCTAACTTTAGGGCATATGTTTAATGTTAATAGTATAGACTTTTAAAGATGCAACACGTTTAAAATTATAGTAATTTCGAACATTCCTACGCATTAAACAATTTAATTTAAATATAAAATTGATTAAAGAAGTAGATTTCTGAATGCTATCCACTTGTATATAATGAATTTGGAAGGGGCAAACAAAACTTATTTCTTCTCATATCACACATGTCATCTATTGGAAAAAAATATTAATTCTATCTATCTAAACTAATTATTAAGTATGCAATTTGTTGTTTTAAAAAAAAAGGATAATTGGTTAATATTGCAATTGCGACATGCATGATTCATCGGTCATTTTTTAAGAGACAATTGATTTATTAAATTTCCGTTGACTCTCTCTCCTATGTTTAACTCCATGCCAAGTCGCACCCAATTTGTTAGCTCAACTTGTGAGCATATGCGTGCCTGAACCGTGAGGTCCTAGATTTAAGTCCCACGGAATGTGGATTTAGTAGTTTGTTTATTTATTTATTTGTTTGTTTAGTTTGTAATTAGTTTAGTTTGGATTGGATTCTCGTAAGATATTTAAAGTATATAAGGAATAATTTTGATTGTAATGAGATTTCAATGTACCTCGAAAAAAAAAACTCCATACCAAGTCAAACCTTGATATGGTTTGTGTGACAAAATGAACAACCTAAATAATTAAGTTATATATCGTCAACCCATAAGCTTTCCCTTACTTTTAGTAATTGTCAGTACTACATATTGGGAAGGAAGGTTTATCTATAGGTATATAAAATGGAATATTGCAAATTTTTTTCGGTCACAAAAGATGAGCATATAGGCTAATTACTAATAAATCCCCGTGGCGATGAAATCCCCCTGGCATCAGCACGATATAGATTATACATGACGTCATTATAAATGACGTCATTTTATTTTAATTTAACTGCAAATTATTTATATAATTTCTCTTTAAAGAAATTCTTCATTGATAGTTTTCACTAAAAAGAAACTTCAGTGATAGTAATTGGATTTTTATATTAAATGGCATAACCATGCATATTGCGCAAGAGTCCATGTTCTTCTAGCTAGCTTTACAAAACTTCAAAATTGGCTAGGAAACAGAAATGCACGTACATATATATGTCATCTTTTCTTTTCTTTTTTTTTGTCCAAATATATTTTTTTTTGACAGAAAGTCCAAATATATATATATGACATCTTTTTTTTTGGCCAAAATATATATGGCATCTTGAAAGCGAGAACAGAAAAGAAACAAGTCAAAAGCTAGCATTTGTCTCTATATTTATTGGCGCAAGATATATAATCTATATATAGTACGTAGCAGCATGTCTTTTGAAGTCGGTAGTATGTAGTTGATAACTCGGTAGTATCTTTAAAAACCAGAGCACTTTTGGAGTTAAAGGTAAATGGATTGAAAATGAATTAACAAAATTAAAACTAATTAAAAACAATTGGTCTTTGATATGGATATACACATGCATGGTATAGTTAAGCCTTGTAGCTTAACTTTTTTTCTTTGGCCACCCTTTCACTGAAACTTCATTGTTTTTGGTTGAATATAGTTTCTGTTAATTTCTGTTTGACATAAATATTTGAACAATAATCTCTTATTAAGAGATCAATTGGGCATGCATGAATTCTATATACACTTCACATGCACAGTAGACCTAGTTAGATAATGTTGGAGAATGAAGCAACACAGCACCACCGGAAAGGACTGGATGATCACGATCTTGTAGCTAAGGTTCTACAAAAGTAGAAGTAAAAGGGGTGACAGAGATTGAGGCGCGGACTAGGTCGCTCTCTTGAGACGATACGCGCCCTCTCGGTAATTAAACCGGTGCAAAGAGATTTCACTGCACGCCGTCCCCCAGGATACAACAAGCCAGTCACCCACTGTACACCTTTCTATCCTGCACGAGTTAGAAGGTAGAAACTCTACCAAAACCAACACCTTCTTCACCCAATTAGCTAAAACTCTTAAAAAGATTTAGGAAGGTTTTTCTTTTTCCTTTTTGAAAGTAGCAAATGAGCTTTTTGGAATTTGCTCGATATATTTTCAAATGAAGTAGATATGCTATTTATAGGAAAGTAAAGATAGAAAATACTTATATTTAAATACTTATATTTAATTAATAACCTAAGTTAATTTAATGAGTTAAAAACTTACAAGGAGTTTTAAAAGCATTAAATTATCTCAGTTATTAAAAACAAATCAATTTAATAAAAACTCATTTTATTAAAATATCACAACAATCCCCCACTTATTTTAATAAAAATATTCGAGAACTAACCGTTTGGGTGAAAATAGAAACACTATACATAATGACGGTGCCAATGGCTTGAACCTTCACTTAGTGTTCAATGACCTTTGCTCCAGAGCCAATAGTGAACTAAGGTCTTGAACTAAGGCTGCTTTGGGGAAACAAAGTATCGCGTCACACACATAGGTTTCCTGCAATGAGCTTCTTTAAGCCAGCACGTTAATGGTCATGTGCTTTATCCCGGTTCTAATGAGCGTTCTAGAGAATTAGCCCAATTCTCATAGGAAACGGCCTCACTTCCACACTCATATAGGTGAGACTATCAAGGATGCTCCTGTAACTCTACATCCCACTCAAAAGAGCTATAGTTCTCATTAAGAGTATTAAAATACTCAACCTTCATTTCTGTTATAGGATCCATGCACCACATCATAGGGAGGGACATTCTTTCTCATTTTTATTTAATAAAAAGAAAAAGAATAATATTGTGCATGTCGTCAAACCACCATATGATTCGTTCTTCCCTTTGAACCTAATTCTTAGGATCTCCAATCATTAGGTAGGGTATCCTCATACATGATTTTTGTCATTCTTTGGGCTTAAGTCCCATCCCCCTCGATGTTATCCAGATCTTCTCTCTAGCTAGAGCTTTTGTCAAAGGATCTGCAAGATTATCACCACTTTGAATATAATCAACGTTAATGGTACCATTAGTGATATGAGATCTCACATAGTTATGTTTTCTCCTAATAGATCTGGATTTGCCATTATAATATTTACTATTAATTCTCCCAATTGTGGCTATACTATCACAATGAATTAAGACAGGTGGTATTGGTATTTACCATGTTGGGATTTTCAAATAAAAGATCACACAACCAATCTGCTTCTTCACTTGATGAGGCTAACGCAATAAGCTTTGCCTCCATTGTGGAGTTTGCAATTATTTGTTTTTTTTTTTTTAGATTTCCAACAAATTGCTCCACCTTCCCAAAGTAAACACACAACCAGTGGTAGACAAAGAGTCACCGACCAATTATGTATTCCAATT